>CANYBF012598654.1:0-27549 GCA_948192965.1 Dalechampia spathulata | reverse complement strand
CACCATCACTATCTCTTTTAGGTTTGAGTATGGATTAATGTCAACTCAATGTATGACTAATCATGTTAAGTCATACCCTAAAATAGATTTCTCATGTCATATAATCTTTATTCCCAAAATGCCCTTATGAATCATATTCACACCGGGCATCCTACTCTAGCCAGAGATTCCTCAATAAAGACTATTTTATGAACCTATGAGATAACCCCTACTATTAATATGGGGTGGTAAATTATCTATTGATATTCAAATACCTTCAACTATGTTATACCATACCCAACCTCCAAACTATGAACGCCTCCTAAGGAGGAATAAAGCATAGGAGTCAAAGTAGAGTAATCCATAGTTAAGATAGCCTTGATATCTCAAGTCTAAGGATACTTGCACTACTGATATGAGTGAGATACAATTTCATGAACATAGATCAATTATCCATATGAAATATCACTGGCAAGGTCTCCAATGAACTAGTACTATACTACTCATCCAGATATTCACTTTAGACATCTCATATCATGATGCATGAGAATCATCCCCTAACAGGAAGTGTAACATGTGCTGATCTTCCCATATTAATAATGTCCATTCTTATTAATACCATGATCAGTGATATTTAGATATTGAACATTTGCATACAATAAGAATCTTATTCCATAAACTCTTTATGGATTCTTTTGCAATGTTCCAATATCATGGACTTAAATATATAGTTTAATACTCCAAGTAAAATAAGTTCATTTAAAACATTGTACTATATACTGAATAATGCTTTTATTAATAAAAACGTATAGTACAAATACACATGATGCTCTAGAGCATATACTAACAATAACATGACTTTTCACCTAGAGTAAAAGAGGTGCTTGACCGATGCGCGTGTCAAGGCTTGATGCTCATGTTGAGGCTTACGGTGTGCTCGTGTTCAGGCTTTACTGATTAGTTTTGCAGCTAGGAGCCTAGTGCTTGGGCTAAAGGTGATCAATGCTAATCTGCTGCTCATATTGAGACTTACACCCTAATTCTAGCACTGGGAGCCTGATGCTAAGGCTAAAATGACCAAGGCTGATCAGTGGTCCTCTGCAAGACTGATGGCTATGCTACGAGGTTTGAAATCATTTGAAGTCAGCATTCAGATGCCTACTGCTATGCTTTGAGAATTAAAGGCTAGATTTTGTGATCTCTTCTAGATCAAACGATCAACTCTGGGACCTGGGTAACCATTTGCTAGGTCGATGCTTGCACCATCTAAAAATGTCAAATGTCTCCAAAGTCTATATTTGGGCTCCTCTGCTGGGGCTTGACATTTGCTGGTCGACAGTTTTGACCAGTAAAAATCCCAATTCTATCATTGGGGCTCGGTGTTCAGGCTATCTGATTAAGGCTAACCGGTGGTCACTGCGAGATCGATGGCTTCAATGTGAGATTCATCATCTAAAGTCAGTATTCAAATGCCTATGGCTAGGGTTTTGAAGTCAAAGGCTTGACTCTATGATCTCTGTTGGATAGGATGGTTCAGCTGTGGAACCAGAGGTGACTGTCTACTGGGTTAGGGTGATCAACCGTCAGATATATTCTTATGCCATCAAATAAGTGTTGACTATCTCTAAAGTCTACATTTGGGATCCTCTGTCGGAATGCAACACTATCTGGTCAGCAGCTTGACCAGAAGTTAAAAGTTTGACTATTTTTTATCATCTGTTAGATCAATTTCTTATCTTTGCTAGACATGGAATAATAATTTATCAGTGAAATTGGTATTGAAATAGTTTAGGAAAAATACCTGAATTTTTGAGTATCAATCTGCTGCATTCTGACTGACTTTTAGATTTTTTAGATGCTATGGGTCGTGAAAATTAGGCTCGACAGAGAAAATGACCTCCAAAAATTCTAAAATTTTTACCAGAGGCCTAACGTTTCATGTGCACTTTGATAAGGGGTGGCATATATTAGCAGAATACGCCAGTGGCAGGCACATGTTAGCATTTTCTGTAATGTGTTACGCACATTCTGTTACATGTGGCACACATTTCTTAGGAATTTTTATATTCCAAGGCTTCCAATCAAAAATTCATTTGATTTCCCCCTTCTAAACCAGTTTTTTCTCAATTCTGAACACCCAAAACTTGAGATTTTACTGAAAATGGCCAGACTTAGGATGCAATCAAAACCCTAGGATCCTGAATCAGTCCCGAGCTATGCCTTAACTGAGCTCATAACACGTTACACCTACTTTGGAGCCTATTTTGATGATGCAATTGTGAAAACCTTTGCCATAGACTCCCATTGATCCCAAGCTCCTCCCAAGAAGGTGAGTTTTTCACATTTTGGCTCGATTTTTTTTATTTTTCTGAAAGTTGAGTTTTAGGCTATTTTTCTTATGTTTTAAGGTAATATTTGACCCAAATTAAGTGCTAGGCTTGAGCTAGGCTTAGGTTGGTATGTGTTTGTCAGGACGGTTTGGCGAAAATCAGATTTTTTGAAATGGGTATGGAAATATGTACATTACCCTATGTGTGGCGCACATTGCATTTTTAGGCCATTTTTTCAAGAATTCGGTGTCTTTTTGATTCATAGGCATTGAGTTTGAGGAGAGGGACTTAGAACCTCTATAATACTATCTATATTCTGTAATTTGGTCTGTAGTTGACTTGAATTCTGTAATTTGTAGAGGGAACACGTATTTTTTAAAGCTGGCAATCTTTGAGGGATATTCAAGTGGTAATCTCAACTGCCTCAAGAGGTGTGCATTAGAGTATACTAGAGCTACTTCGGTCCCTATATCTTGTGCTTTATTGGCATTAAGAAGAAGTGTAATAGATTCATTATCACAGTGATGATTGAGTGGTGGATGGACTCCACTCACACCTTTCACCTGCTAGTGGGAGAGATTGCCATTACTTCAAGGATTTTTACTGGAATCACCAGACTGGAGTGTGCAGGGCTGCCTATTCATTTTGATGCCAGGCTGACATCACCACACTAGTTGTATGGTGCAATCTTTAACTTGCTAGGTATGTCACCCAATGTGCGAGGTAGACAGAACATATCTTATGATAGTCTCCGGGAGGCAGTGCTGGCCGAGACCCTTGGCAGAACCAATTTTGTAGATCAGTAGACCTATAATTTTTTGTTGTATGTGTTGGGATGTACTCTGTTTAATGATCCCAGGAATAGCATCCATATGTCTGTTTAATGACCCACAATTTGGGTTGCTACCAGAACCCGATATCCCACATAGAATACCTCTTGGCTTTGCATGCATGCAGGCATGGAGCACATCATGATGGAGGCTCGATTATACAATGAACGAGTTAAGAGAGTATCTCAACAACTTGACCTGGGAACAGGTAAGAAGCAACAATTTAATTAGTATTAAACTATATTGAAATGGTTTAAGAAATACCTGAGTAGGTGTTTGATCTCTTATCATTGTCGGGATAGGTGCGTCCCCATCCCTGGAGCAATATGCACCCGAGGCCAGAGTACTTACTAGCTTGATGCATAAGGATGAGTGGTATATGTTGCTGGAAAGTCCTGAGGGTAGACTCTTCTATTTGAGGGAGAGCGTGATTGATTGGCATTTAGGGCCAGAGAGTCATGTGGAGCCTGTTGTACAACCATGTGTAATGTTCTGGGCATCTTGTACTGACACCGATCCAGAGGTGATTACTGGGTTAACTGGCATCCCTGGATGAGAGCATTTGTCAGACTCACCAATGGACTATCCTACTTTTATTCAATTGAGATTATTAGGGCCTGTGGAGCTTTCCACATGCAGAGGTTAGCATGACAGAGCTAGTGGGACTGGAATTAGACCCGATTTTTATAGCGGTTGAGGTAGGCATCATGGTTTATTAGCAATTGACAGTTCTTGAGGTGGCAGTACCTTGAAGAGATCTCACAATTCTAGACTTGATATGGTCCCATCGAGGTCAATGTCTGGCACTTTAGAGGTACCCCTGGGATATAAGTGTCCATTAGACTTTGTTGAATGCTAACTGATGTGGCCGCAGAACCCGTTGATCTATACTTATGATGAGACTGGTCATCCCTATGAGACCTCCTTCCCGGTGCCAGCAAGGAGTGAGATAGAGTTTGATCTATCGAACACCACCCATGTGAGTACATGCATTCTATATTTGCTCTGAGTTTAGTAGTCTTAGGTGCATTTGACCTATGCAGGTACCTAGGGATGCCACGACAGATGCCTCAAGGCTCCTGATAAGGTTACACCACTATCACACCTCTGAGATACTCATAGTTTAGGTAAATACCTATTATAAATATGAGTTCATGGAAATGCATGGATGCATGACTTATATGTCTACATGTTAATGCTTGCAATCAAGCAGGCAAGTGGAGCGAGAGGAGTATGATCGCTATGTTCAGATGATCAAGCAGATGGGTTGAGAGATTGTACAACTGACGGCACGTCTGGAGCATTTCAACATAGAGGTCCCAGATAGCCCTAGTCTAGATGAGGACCACTCTGGTGAAGATGATGCTTAAAGGAGACATGATGTCTGATTTCCATATGCATGATGTCAAAACTCTATAGTTTATGTATTAGAATAAGATAGTGTGTTACGGTTTAGTAGTGCGTGCCTAGTACACTAGGGTTGTTGCGTACCAACTGTGAAAATGGACAAAAGCTTGAACTGTGTATCTTTTGGAATTTATTAATGGAATCCAAAGCTAGTTGCTACTATAAATACCCTATGTTTTATATTTATTGCCAAAACATAACCCATTTGCCTTTCTGTACAGAGAGTAGATATACAATGACTTAGCAATCACTTTCTACTTTTCACGCTCTTTCTCGCTACTGGGGCAGTGATGAATGGAATCGATTAGGAGAGATCAGACTCCAATACTTAAGGACCTTTTAATAAGTCTAATCAATAATGCTTTTCTGCATGCTGCCATGCAATTTTGAGATCCGAAAGTTCATGTGTTCCAGTTCGAACATGTGGAGTTGTGTCTGATGTACAAGGAGTTTGCTGCTATTCTTGGAATCTCCTGTAGCATGACGGTGATGCTGACAGTGCCGATGTCTATTAGAGAGACATTCTCATATCTGATTAGGGCTTTTAATATTAGCCTGATTGAGATGCGGCCGCTTTTGACTACAGATGGCTATATAGTTCTTGCTGCTGTTTTCCAGCTATGTGGCCAGAAGTTTGTGGAAGACCCATCATAGCTAAGGATAGCTGGATTTGGATTGTTGGCATAATTCCTGTTCATCAATCCATCTAGTCATGGAGACTTGTTGATCGGGCCTATCATAGACCAGGTGGTGGAGGCTCGTACTCCTTTTCCTATGATCATTGCAGAGACAATCCTCAGGTTAGATAAAGTGAAGTGAGGATAATCTGAACGCTTTAATGGTAGTCTACTTCTGTTGCAGGTAACGATTCTAAGCTTCCTTTGTAGGTTTTCTACTTAGAAAAGCTAAGTTTTTGCCCTAATTTTTGCATGTGTCACCTTTTGTAAGGTTTTTGGCTCATTGGGCTACTGATTTTATCTCAGACCCTAACTCTTGCCTAAACTACCCCCTTGGGTTTTCAGCTTAGTGGGTCGCTCTAATTTTTCCCTGAGCAGCCTTTTACAAGGTTTTCAACTCAACGAGCTTTGATTTTTTATTATTTTATTATTTTATTTTGTTACAGATCTGGCTTCAAGAGAAGCTTAGGATCTTGGCACCGCCAGTAAGGGACCCACAAAGATACCTTCCTCACAGCCATATACGGAGGGGTTATACCTTCAGCGAGGAAAAGATGATGACATTCCAAGGCTAGATGGAGTGGATAGGGACCTGACCAAAGAGCGAGATCAGGTGGAGCTGCCCTTGGTGGCACGTACAGCATGTGACTGTCATGACTTCTATAAACTGTATCCCATTGTCGGGATTCAGGTGTTGTACGCACTACAGTCCTGCTAGGATCTATCGTCAGTATGGCCATGGACAGACTATACCTCGGTTGATAGAGTTTGAGGGAGGAAGGTTGGTACCTCATTTTATGGAGCATGCAGAGAGGACTTGACCTCGTCGCTGGATAGTGCTGGTGGAGATTCCTAGAGCTAGACCTGCCACGGATGATGAGTACAAGTTGTGGGTGCTGCGCCAAGCCTAAATCCTGTACTACGAGAGATTATTAGGCAATAATATGTAATAAATGATGATAATGCTTTGTGTTTGAGATTTGTATTACTTATGGCTAAGTTTATGAACATGTGTTTTAATTGCATTAATGAGATTAAAACATTTACATGAAAATGTTAAAACTAACACAGGAGTTCCTTGATGTGCATCAGACTTAACCCCTGTTGTTGACCAGTGCCGCATGAGATTTTCTAATCAACTATTTTAACGCTCTCCTTTTACTTCTAAGAGCTCTAATTTTTGCATGAGTCATTCGAGCGAATTTTCAACTCATCGAGTAAATATTTTTCTTTTGCCTTAATTTTTGCGTGAACTGCCTATGCAGGTTTTCAACTCACCAGGCTATTCTTTTTATTTCAACTTTTCTTTTACCATTTGTTCTAGATAAAATATTTCTTCAGCCGGTCAAAGTTGATGGTTTTGAGAATTCACTGCCTTCCAAATCCGAGATGTAAACAGCACCTTTGGAGAGGATCTTTTTTAACTAGGAATGGGCATTCCCAATTAGGTTTGAATTTTCCACAAGGGTCACGAATAGCTAGTCTGACTTGCTTCAGAACTAGATCACCTTCCTGTATGGCTAAAGGTTTAACCTTCTTGTTGAATGCATTTGCCATGCGCTTCTTGTAAAGTTGTAAATGATAGAGAACCTTCAGTCGCTTTTCATCAATGGTGGCCAGCTGCTCGTATCTAGCCCACTTCCATTCAGCTTTTGGCAGCTGAGATTCCAGAATAACATGAAGCAATTTTAGCTCCACTTCGATTGGTAATATGGCTTCTGTCTCGTAAATAAGAGAGTAGGGAGTGGCACCCGTGGGACTTCTTATAGTGGTTCTGTAATCACATAAGGCAAATGGCAGCTACTCATACTAATCCCTGTAAGTTCATATGGTTTTGGCTAAGATTTGCTTGATTGTCTTATTGGCCACTTCAACTGCCCGTTAGCTTGAGGGTAGTACGGAGAAGATCAATGGTGCTCGATTCCATACTTCTCTAGCAAGTCAGCAACATGGCCCTTGAACTACACTCCATTATCTGACACCAAGTGAAGTGGTACCCCATATCAATATATGAGATTTTTCTCTATGACCTTGGCAACCTGCTTTGCCCCTAGTTTACCGTAGGATTCAGCTTCCACCCACTTATAAAAATTGTCAATAGCCACTAGTATGTACCGATGTCCGTTAGATGCGTTAGGATGAATCTAACCCATGATGTCAATTCCCCAAGCTGAGAATGGCCAAGGCATTATCAAATTCTACACTTTAACTAGTGGTAGGTGACTCAGATCTCCATGAATCTGGCTTCATGGCATCTCTGTACAAACTATATGTAGTCTATCTCCATAGTGAGCCAAAAATATCCTTGGTGTACGATTTTCCTATAAAGCACAAATCCATTCATGTGGGGTCTGCATGCACCAGCATGTACTGTTTCCATGACAGATTCAATTTCCTTCCTTAATATGCACCCAAGTTATAGACCATCTACTGTTCTTTAGTAGAGAACGCCCTGATGCCAAATAAAGTTGGCTACTAGTCTACGTAGAGCTAGCTTATTAGTTCTATTGGCTTCTTTTGGATAAGTACCAGTCTTTAAAAAGTTCATGATATATGCATACCATGGGATCTCATCTGGTTGGTCTAGTGCCATAACCTGTTCTCCTTCATAGCAAGGAATCATTGACTGCTCAATGAATACAGGCTAAACTTGACTCTTCAGTCACTCACAGACTGAAGCCAGTATGGCCAAAGCGTCGGCCATCTAATTCTCCTCATGTGGCATGTGAATGAATTGGCATGAGTTGAAATTGCAAATCATGAGCTTCATGTATTCAGCATAAGGCTTGAGCCTTTCTTCTTTGACATCCCACTTGGCTATGGATTGGTAAATGACAAGCATCATATCACTAAATATCTATACATCTTGGGCCCTAATCATTAGTAATGCTTCTAGCCCAAAGAGACATGCTTCATACTCAGCCATATTGTTGGTGACTGGAAAGCTCAGCCGATTAGAAAGTGTAATGAGTTCACCTTTAAGAGTGATTAGTACAACTCCTATACCTGCACCTCTTCTATTGATTGTGCCATCAAAGTGAAACTACCATTTTTGGACATCAACTGCCCCCAAGTGCTCATTTAGGAAGTCCAATTAAAAGGTCTCAGAGTCATCCATCGGCCTGGACACTAAGAATTTGGCAATTGCTCTGCCTTTGATCACCTTGGTTATGATGTACTGCACATCAAACTCTGATAACAGGATCAACCACTTAGAGAGTTTCTCTACCAGCGAAGGAGCTGCGTACAATTACTTCATAGGGTCAACCTTAAAGATTGCCTAAACTTGATATGACTGGAAGTAATGCCTGAGTTTCTTGGTAACCCAGACCATAGCCATGCATAGCTTCTTAACAGTGTTGTACTTACATTATATTGGCAATAGATTCTTACTCAAGTAGTAGACAACATGCTTGACTTTGGCGTCATTCTCTTGAGCCATCATAGCACCCACTGACTCCTCTTCTAAGGCTAGATAGTGTAGTAGTGGTTTTCCTGGCAGAGGTGGTTGCAGGATCAACGGGTTGGAGAGGTAATGCTTCACCCTCTCAAATGTAAACTAGCAATTCTCATCCCAAACCATAAGCTGGTTCTTCCTCAAAAGTTTGAAGATAGACTCACACATGGTAGTGAGCTTGGCGATGAATCTGCTGATGTACTAGAGCTGTCCCAGGAATCCTCTGGCATTTTAATGATTGATTGTATCTTATCAAGATCCACTTCAATACCCCTTTGAGTAACAATGTCACCCAATAGCTTGTCGGATATCACCTTGAATGTGCATTTCTTCAGGTTCAACCTGAGTCTATATTTCTCAATGTGCGTGAGAAACCTGTTAAGAGCTACCGGATGCTCTTCTTTGGTGGGAGACTTCACCATCATATCATCCACATAGACTTCAACCTCCTTATGGATCAAATCATGCAATAGTGTTGTTGTGACTCATTGATAGGTAGCACCTACATTTTTTAACCCAAAGGGCATGACCTTGTAGCAATAGGTCCCCCTTTATGTGATGAATGCTGTCTTCACCTTATCTGTAACTGCCATCAAGATCTGGTTGTACTCGGAGAATCCATCAGCAAAGGAATACATAGCGCTAGTAGCTGTACTATCGACTAGCACATCGATATGGGGCAAAGGAAAGTTATCCTTTAGACATGCTTTATTCAAATCCCTGTAGTCTACACAGACTCTGACCCTGCCATCTTTCTTGGGAACTAGAACCATATTGGGCTACCATTATGGATAATTAACCACCTCAAAGAATTTGGCATCCAACTACTTTTAGACATCTTCCTTGACCTTCTCAGCCCATCCTGGTCGGAGGCGTCGTAGTTTTTGCTTAACTGACTTGAACCCCAGCTTGGTAGAAATTATGTGCTTTGTGATGGATCTGTCAATACCCGGAATGTCTTCATAGCCTAGAGCAAAGGCTTTTTTATGCTTTTTCAATGTGTTGATTATTTCTGTTCTCTCTTCAGAGGTCAAGTCTGATGTAATCTGGAGTAGACATGGCTTGTCATCTGTGTTAATGTTAACATTTTTAATACATGATACGTTAATGTCAAAAATACTTATGTAATGCTCATGTTCATGCACAATGCTATCAGAATACACATTGTAAACATAAGCAAAGTTGTTCTTTACTGCACTATATTTAGATGGGATTACCTCATCATCAAATAAAATAGAAATTGAGACATCAGTGTCCTCATACAACAGCTCCTTAAAGGTGCTATCCACTAGCATGGCTATGTCCTCATAGACCTTTGGCAGCAACAGGTCTTCCATGTTCAAGTTCTGTAGCTTGGCTCCCAGTGTAGTGACTGTAGTGAGTTCCGGCTCTATGTGGTAGGTGGTGAGATCAGTAATGTCACCAAAGATTTGAAAAGCATCATCAAGGCTGATGGTGAAGGAAGCAACAGTCTTTCTAGCTACTGTCAGGGCTTACAGGTCACAGACATCACCAAAAATGGTGACCTATTGCTAGAAGAAGTTGTCTAAGTTAGGCAACTTAAGAGCATGGGCATGTTGTGTCTCTCCTTGGATGAAGAGAATCATCTTGCACTCCTCTGGCTTGTTTGAAGTGTAGGGGTTGAATCTAATGCAGTACCTTTCTTCTCACATGGATGTAGGAATATTGAACTCTACTAGACCTTGCTAGTACCAGCATAAACCCTTGCCAAGAATATAGTTCATCAGTTGCATCATCCTCTCCACAGCGAGACTTGGTTGGTGCGAGTATGATTCAGGTTCTTCGATAACAGTGATCTGAAAACCAGTCATAAGAGGGACATCTTCCCTGATGCAGGCCAGAACGACCTCGTCATTAGCCACAATGGTAACCACACCTTTATTATGTGGGAACTTAATCTTCTAGTGTAGGGTGGATGGCATACCTCCCAGGGGATGGAACCATGGTCGGCCCAATAGCAGAGCAAATAACACCAGTATGTCAAGAACTATAAACTCCACCATTGATTTGATCGGCCCGATAATGACACTAACAGTGAAGGTACCAGTAACCTCCCTTTTAGACTCATCATATGCTCTAATGATAGTATTGTAAGGCTTCAGGTCTGAAAGTTGAACCCCAAGCTTGGGTAATACCTTAAGAGGACAGACATTGATGTCTGAACCATCATCTACCATGACATAGGGAGTGGAGTGCTTTATTATGGTGGATACCCTTGACTGGTAGATCTGCGTCAAAGAAAGTGATCATGCTGGATGGTAATTCTTGGTTTACCAGCTGACTCTTAATGCTGAAGGTAGAAGCAGATGGAGAGATTCTCATGCTTGAGAGTGCTTCAATGATAGCCCATCGATGCTGTTGGGAGGATAGCACCATATCCCAGATGCTAATGTTAACTTGTGTCTTCTTCAGCTACTTGACAATAACATTATCAGGCTGAGCAACCTGATCAGCTGGTTGTTGAGCTAGAACATTGCTTGGACCAGGCTCATCCCTAGTGGGCTTTTTAAGAAGTTATGGCTTCTTCTTGAAGTTGGGAGGAGTGAATACCTTACTACTACGAGTCATATTACGGACTCAAGAGGACATCTTGTTAGCACCTAACCCTTTCTGCTGCTTGGGTAGTTTTGGTGTTGGTTTAGCTGCCTTGGGGTTCTTGACCGACTTACCCTTCTTTAAAGCCTGATCCTGTGATGATTTAGACTTAGTGGAATCCTGAGTAGCTGCTGACTCATCATCTGAGCTATCGTACCATATGTCAATGGCACCAATGTTAAATCCACCACCAGGGCAGAAGGTAATAGCAGGCAACTGATCAACCCCCTTACTCCTGAGAAGAGAAAAGAAGTTCAGAATTAGGGATTCTGGCAACCCTGATTGAAGCAAGTAGGTGTGGTTGGCTTTGTGGTAGGTAGGCAACAGGTTTGTCTTGGTTGATGGTTTGGATTTTTCAAGGTCTTTGATCTCACCAGAATCAATGAGATTCTAAATGACCAGTCTGAGACAGCGATAGTAGTTTTGGTATCCATTGAGGCTGGGGTGGTGTTTTGAAGTTTGGTTCCAGTGGTTTGATGAGTTTGGCTTTGAGGAGATGCCCGAAAACCTTGGAAAGTGGCATTCTAAGATCTGAGAACTTTTAGGATGGGGTAGTGTTTCAAAGTATGGGATTTGGTGTTTGCAAGGCATTGATGTAATGTGGCTTCAGTTGTGTTTGGGTGTATGTGGTGGTTTTGGGCTTTTGGAAGGAAAGCTCCTTTTTCTTACCCTTAGTTTGCTTAATACATTGTCCCACAGAGTAGATGTCCTCAAAGGTATGGAATGTCTGATATTTCAACTTATCCTGATAGAGTGGTAGTGACCCCATGATAAGCTTATTGATCATGTCAGATTCAGATGGCTTCTGTCTGACCAGTGTAGCTTTGTCCATCCAGCGACTGAAGTAATCCATAAAAGACTCATTGGTTTTCTGCTTAACCATTTCCAAATCCATCAATGTTACATCAAATCGGGACTTAAACTCATAATGTTTACAGAAAGTAGTACAGAGAGGCTTCCACTAGACCATGGTTGCCTTGTTTAGACCGTGATACGAGGCCAACGTTGGTCCCTCCAGTGAGATGAATAACAGCCAGACTATCTGATCATCCAACAAGTCTGTAGTGCTCATTAGCATGGTGTAGGTCTTCAAATTGTTCTTCAGGTCTCCAACTCCATTGTACTTGGGAACATCAGGGAGCGTGAACTTGGCAGGTAGCCCCTTGATCGCTTAAACTGAGAACTCATTGAAGTCCAGATCAGACCCCATGCCATTGGTCTTCATGATAGTCTACAGCTGTTCTATCTTCTGCTCCAACACAGTGGTCTCAGACTTCCGAACATCATGCATATGGAACGAGACATCATCATCAATCTCCATGTCATACAGGTTGACACCCTTCCCCTTTTCCTTCATCAAAGCTGATGGGGTGATCAATTTAGCAGGACTGAGAGCCTCCCAGATCTGTTGTTGCAAGAGAGTCTTGAAGTCATCATTTAGGAGCTTAGCCACCGACTGGTCAATGAGCTTCTGAAGTGCAGCGAGCGTGGTCTCATCTAGCGTTGGGGTAGGAGGGTCAGATGATGATGCAACATTCTTGGCATGTTGAGAGTCTAACATTGTTTTGTATATGACAGAAAGAGTTAGCATGAATGCATGAGTATGCACGTGTAGTCGTATGTGGTGCACGTGATGCAACATGTAGGATGTATGTGTGACCTATGCTAAGAAACATGCAATGTTATGGCTACAATAAAGCAAGTTAGTATGTGTATGCATGGTTGCACATGATGCATCACGTAGGATGTATGCGTGTCCTATGCTAGGAAACATCCAACATTATGGCTGCGAAAGGAAATCTGTTAGAAGATTGCATGAGTATGTAAGTATGCGTGTTTGGGAGAAAACACAAAAATGGTTAGTGAACACGTAGCATGTAGCATCGCTCCCTGCCACCCTTATACCTCTATGAGAATTGGTCAATTCAAGTTCTCCTATCCTAGGTGGGATACTAGCCTGGAGTTACACTGGGAAGTCAAGGCGTGATTCTCTCAATAAGGCAAGCAAAAGGGTTGATCGTTGCTCGATCATATGAGGGATTATGGTAAAAACCCGACAGCATTTCAACCTAGTCGTATTGCTATGATAAGTGAATGTCGATGGGATGGGATTGGCATGAGGTTGTGCAACCATACAAAATTATGAAAGGATTCCGACTCTTAACAGAGCAATATGGGCATGATCATATTGTAATTATAAGCATGAGGTTGTACAACCATATGAAATCATGAAAGGATTCTTACTCTTAGCTGAGTAATACGGGCATGATCATACTATTATGATAAGAGTACGCCCGTGGAATAGGCATGAGGTTCTGCAACCATGCAGAATCATGAAAGGATTCTGACTCTTAGTAGAGCAATATGAGGGAGAAAAATAGGTCAGGTCTATGCAAATCCATTGACATGATAAGGCAAAGACCCACATAACATGCAATAAGGGTCCTAGTCTGGAATGTTGCTAGGCTAGCTACATGGGCTTTAGCCCAATTTTGAGAATAGGCTAAGGTCTCCCTCCACGTTGTCCATAACCTATCCAACTAAATGGAATCATCGATATAGGACTATACCTTGCGTCTATCCATTAGAAATCATTGACGATTATCAGTACAGTGCAGCGAGTGGTGAAGGTAGATGTGCTTTCCCGAGGAGTCTAATGGAGTTCAAGGTACTCACTCACTCACAATCACCAGTTTGACATAGGACCAGGGTGGTGTGTGCAGACACGGACTGGTGTTGTGATGCATACAATTAATCCAACTATGATAGGAAAATTGATATGGAAACTCTTAGATGCCACCACTCTTTCACCGTGATGTCCCCAGTAGAGTCGCCACTATGAGCATCGATTTCTGCCGGAGCCTAGAGCAAGGCTTGCAAAGCTCACAGACTGAGGACCGCAATTGGAGCAAAAGTATAGACTTCCCAAGTTGTTCCCTTGAGGAATGATACAGACTCGAAAGAGTCACAAGGGAGTCACCACTAAATAGTCCTGGATTGATCCAACCAACCCACAGCATGAGTCCTAGTTAAACCCTTCAAAGATTTGGTTCCGGTGGTGGAGATCTATTTCTATGAGTTTCCAAAATCAAGTTTACCATTATAGTTAGAATTAATTATCTTAAGCAAGCAAGTATATATAAGCACACAGCGCGTCATGCAATTTGGCGTTGCAAGGTTGCACGTAGGATGGCATATAAGGCTATATGACATTTAGATGGCATGGCATATGCATGGCATGCGAAGTAGCGATAAAGTAACTTGGCGTATGCATGATATATGAACGTGAATGACATATCATATGCATGATATGGAATTTTAACATGATACATAAGCATATAATCATGACAAATAACATGTATAGCGTAACGTGTTAGTGCTTTTGGATCGTATTAGCATTATAGAATGTAAGATGATGCAAAACATATCATGTGCATGACATGTAAAATGAATGGCATATCATATGCGTGACATGTGAAATGATGTATGACATATCATGGGTATGACATGTGTGATAAATGGCATATCATATGCATGACATGTGAAGGAAATGACATATCATATGCATGATATGTGAAATGATGTATGACATGGCATATGCATGACATGGCATAATGTATATATATGAAATGACATGGCATAGTGAATGACATACCATATGCATGATATATGTATAATGACATAGCATAGGCATGACATGCAATAGTGATGTGCATTTGGCATGGCATATCGATATATGACATGGTATGTGATATGGCATACGGTGTGACATGGTATATGACATATGACATGTCATGGCATATACGTGCTATTAATGATGGTTATGTGATATATGAATATTTTTGTTTGTTATTGATTCACAGCTATACTATTGTTATTGATTCAAGCTTTGTACCTCAAAGTGTTGCAAATATTTATTTATTTGATATTGATGTTGGATATGCAATGTATTAACATATTTTGAGATAATATTATTTACATTTATATCGATATTATATTATTGCATACATGATAAAGTCATGCATCATAAATCATTAGCACGATATTTTGGAAGTATAAGAGATGCATAGTTATATATATATATAAAAGGTGATATAAGGGAGGCATTAGTGTATTTATATATTGAAATGATACAGAGATAGAGAATACAGAGGTACTAAAAAAATAAATCATTGAAGATATGCTAATACAAATTATGCACAATCAGAGATAGAGATTGGTATGATCATAAAGAAATGATGAATTTACAAAAAAAAGTGAATTCATAGAGGAATGATGAAATGACAAAGAACAAAGAAATGTAACATACATTTGCATTCATTATCATATAACATATCATTTTTATGCTAAAAGAGGAATGCAACTTTAATCTTGTATTCATGAATGTTAAGCATGTTGTGAGTATTATGTGATTGATAGAGCAAAATTATAATTAATGTATGGGAAAATTGGCGAGTACATAGAGTTGGTGGTAGGAATTTATCATTTATTATTATGATAATTCAATATTGGTGAGATGGTTTTATCAATACTATTATATTATTTAATAAAAAGACATTTTGATTTATCTATAAGAAAGTTGAGTTATTTACAGAGACAGTTGCCATAATGCATTATTTATCTTAATTGAAGTGATTGAATATTGATGGGATAATTTTATTTATTACCATATTTATTAGGAATAATTATTATGGATTTAGTTAACTGATTTATTTATTAATTGTATTTATATTATAATGAAATAATTGGATTTTATTCACCGTATTCTTATTATTAGATACCACTATGTTTTATACTCAATGTTTTTCATTTGATGAATGTAGGTTAAGGTAACTCAAAGGGACATCTGAATCAATGAAGCACTGGTGCAGTCATGATGATTCTAGGGCTTAAATGACCCTAGAAATAATGTTTGGATTATGTAATACATTCCTAGTAAATATTTTATTATGCAACTATCATTATTCAATTTAAAGGCAGTAAAACATTTTTATGCTTGTAAACTAGCAGAGATACTAAAATTATCTCATAGGTGGCTTATCCAAAATCCTATATATGTGATGTTTAAATACAAGAAATAGTTGATAGCATGCTATAAGTATTGTGTGAAAGTTTTATACGACAAATGATGTTGGAGCTATAAGTGATAAAACAAATAGTTATAAAATTAGACCATATATATTTTTTCAAAAAAAAATTTCACAAATCCTTTGTAGAGTGATTAGTGAATTTTTAAGAATATGATTTTTATTAATCATCCTATAAGAGCATGTTTCATCGATCAAGTGTGACATAGTTCATTTACAATGCTAACAAAGATTATTTTTTGATATCTTTGCTTTCTTTCTCATCCTCATTAAACTAAAGCTTATTGTGAGCACTAGTTTCTGTCAGAGCCCAGAGCAAGGCTTGTGATGCTCACGGACTGAGGACCATACTTGGAGTGAAAGCATAGACTTCCCAAGGGGTTCCCTTGAGGAATGATACGAACTCAAAAGAGTCATAAGGGAGTCACCATTGGATGGTTCCAGATTGGTCTAACCGACCCATAGCATCGGTGCTAATTAAACCCTTCAGAGATTTGGTTTGGGTGGTGGAGATCTATTTCTATGAGTTTCCCAAATCGATTTTACCATTATAGTTAGAATTAATTGTCTTAAGCAGACAAGTATATGTAAGCACACAGTGCGTCATTCAATTTGGCATTGCAAGGTTGCACGTAGGATGGCATATAAGGTTATATGACATTTAGATGGCATGGCATATGCATGGCATGCAAAGTAGCGATAAAGTAACATGGTGTATGCATGACATGTGAACATGAATGACATATCATATGCATGATATGGCATTTTAACATGATATATAAGCATATAATCATGATAAATAGCACGTATAGCGTAATGTGTTAGTGCTTTTGGATCATATTGGCATTATAGAATGTATGGTGTATATGTGGCATATAAGTGAGTGGCATGACATATGCATGGCACATAAGATTATGCAAAACATATCATATGCATGACATGTAAAATGAATGGCATATCATATGCATGACATGTAAAGTGATAAATAACATATCATGGGCATGACATGTGGAATAAATGGCATATTATATGCATGACATGTGAAGAAAATTACATATCATATGCATGATATTTGAAATGATGTATGACATGACATAATGTATATATATGAAATGACATGGCATATGTATGACATGGCATAGTGAATGACATACCATAGGCATGATATGTGAAGTGAATGACATACCATATGCATGATATGTGTATAATGACATAACATAGGCATGACATGGCATAGTGATGTGCATTTGGCATGGTATAGCGATATATGATGTGGCATACGACATGGTGTGTGATATGGCATACGATATGACATGGTATATGACATGTGACATGTCATGGCATATGGCATAATGATATGTGAAATGGCATGTATATGCATGGCATATAGTATGATGAATGGCATGTTATTGGATGGCGAATTGGCATATTTTGATTATATTTAGTGTATTTATACATATAAGCATACAAAATACAATATGTTATGGTATGGCATATGCATGACATGGCATAGTAGTGTATGATGTGGCATGTGACATGGCATGTGACATGATGACATATATTTTAGCAAATATAAATCCATCCATGAATAAAAATACTAAAAGGCCGATGAAAGGGATCAAGGAATTAGGGGGATACACACGAGATCTAAGGGATAAATTATTACAAAGTTATAATAAATCTATCCTATTATAAAAATATCCTCGCATACATATTTTGGGGTGTTAAGTAACACCCCCTTCCTCCTCGGGTACTATTTTGCCTTGGGTAGCATGAGCAAAAAATGCACGATGGAAATATGCAAAATAAACACAAATAAATTCTTTAGTAGTAAATGAATTTAGGATTTATTTGACTAGTCCAATGCTGTGTGAAAGCATGAACCAAGAGTCAAGATCCAATAATTATTTGGCAATAAATCTTATGAATTAACATAAATTAGATCAGGGAAATTAATAAAAATAGAAATAATTTTAAGCAAAATTATTTTTGTTTGATCATGGAAAATCAAATAGGAATGCTAACATCACATAACAACCTTTGGAGATAGCAAATCAACCAATTTGAATCCAATCCTTTCAAAATTTGCATTTTATACGAACCAAATAGGCATTTGATCGTGAAAAATCAATTTTGAGGCCAAAATTAATTTTATGTAATTAATTTATGATGTATCCAATACACTTGAGTTACTGCTAAACATCAAATGTTACTGGAAAAATCAAATTGAGTTGAAAAATGATTGAAAAATGTGGTTTTTCTAGAAAAACACAGGGAATGTGTGTAGCATGTTATGTAATGTGCATAGCATGTAAGAAATGTGTTGCACACATTACATAATATGTGGCACACATTGATGCTAAATCTACAAGAAAATCAAATTTATCAGTATAAACTCGATCTACAGATTAAATATAGCAACTTTAATGAAGGACAGTACCTCATTTAAGCACAGATCGACCTTCGGATTGCAAATCAAACAAGTAAATTGGCATTTAACTTGAATAATTAATTTTAAGGCTAAAATTAATTAGATCTAGATAATATTTCATAGATCCAGAACACTTAAGACATGAACAAGCCTCAAATGCTGCTAGAAAAATCAGATCGGGCGAGAAAAGGGGAGAAAAAGTCTATTTTCTGGAAAATTTGGAAACAATGTGTGTAGCATATTGATCAATGTGTGCCATATATAGGCAACATGTGGCATACATTCATGAATTTGTGGCGCACATTGTAAGAAAAATTGAAGAAAAGTGAAATTTTTCAGCAAAAATTCCAGATCCGGCTCCGATCTAGGTAGATCAAAGCCAGAAAATGCATTTTAAAAAGTGAGAAGAGCATTTAATTTGGAAAATCAATTTCAAAGTTGAAATCAATTTAGATTTGGAAGATTTATGATAGATCTAATACATTAGAGGCATGGAAAGGCCCCTAATGTTGCTAGATTCATCAGATCGGAAGTAAAAATCGAAGAAAATTGCATTTTCTAAAATTTTTTTAACCTATGTACGTAGTACATAGGGGAATGTGTGCCACACATAGGTAATATGTGGCGCACATTCATGAATATGTGGCATACATTGTTTGGAAAATAGAGGGAAAATGAAGGATTTTTACAAAATCATGAAATCTGGCTCGGATCTAGGCAGATCAAAGCCGAAAATCAATATTTTTGGGTACCCAATAGCATGAGTAAAC
Organism: Dalechampia spathulata; assembly: GCA_948192965.1. Classification (NCBI taxonomy): domain Eukaryota; kingdom Viridiplantae; phylum Streptophyta; class Magnoliopsida; order Malpighiales; family Euphorbiaceae; genus Dalechampia; species Dalechampia spathulata. The sequence continues at coordinate 7,965 of CANYBF012598654.1, read as the reverse complement.
CATAAAAATAGAAGATTGAAGTCAATCCCAAGAAAATCAAGCTAAAATATGGAGATTTAAGCAAAAATTCAAAGAAAATGGAAGAAAATTCAAGATTTACCTTATGGTAGTAGGTTTTTCTTGTAGATCTTCACTCCAATCGTGCTTAGGAAGGCTAAATAGTGTTAATTAGTCTTTAAACTTAAGTAATTAATTAATTAAGTGCTTAATTAATTTTGGGAGAATTTTGACAGAGTTTTACCTTGCTTCTAGAGCAAATTTTGGACCCCCTCAGATGAACCCTAAGCTCTATATTTATAAAGCCAAATTAAGGTTTGGCAAAATTGTAATTTTTGGTCCGGATTTGAAAATTTTTAATGAATGTGCACCACATATAAGGCAATGTGCACCACACATTACCAATGTGCGTCATACATTGCAATGTGTGCATCATATTGTGCAACATGCTGCGCACATTACATTTTGACCCGTCACATAGGGCCCACTGGGGTTGCATCAGGATATGCGCCCCATGCCCTAGAAGCATCATTTTATGTTTTAAGACATTGTGTGATATGGCTCACATTAGATTTTGTCTCGGGAGGGCTCCTGACTAAACATCTTTTTTATAACATGCATAACACATTGTGCTATATGCTACGCACATTACAATGCGCTCTACCTCGTACGAGTGAAATGTAATGTGAGTCATATGTCAAATAAGCATGATTTGGCATATTAAGACATTTTGTAATGAAAAGTATTCCAGATTTGGTCAGGAAGGTGGGCCTTACCAAACGTCTTTTTTGTTAGTGCATAGTACTATGCACCTTATGTGTTTGATTTGCATTTTCTACCTCGTATGGGTGAAATGTAGCACGTTTATCATGTCAAATAAGCGTCATTTGACATAATAAGACATCACGCTATGTGAAGCACGTTAGATTTGGTCTCGAGAGTGGGCCCTACCAAACATCTTATTTATAGCATGTGTAGCACATTGTGTAACATGCTCTGCACATTACAATGCACACAGGCTCGTACGAGCGAAATGTAACATGATCCGTATGTTAAATAAGCACCATTTGACATTCTAAGATGTTGTGCTATACGGAGCACGTTAGATTTGGTCCTGAGAGTGGGCCCTACCAAACGTCTTATTTTGTAGCATGCATAGCACATTGTGTAAAGTGCTACGCATGTTGCATTTTTAGGCAATGCATACAGGCTCATACAAGCAAAATGTAATGTGAGCCATATATCATCGAGATGCACTCGACATTCTAAGGCATTGTGTAGCTTTGGCTTTCGCTAGGTCGGCCCCGGGTGGTGGATTCCACTAATGTCCCTTCTCGGGCATATAGTGTTACATGCCCAAAGCATGGCATTTTGCATACTATGTGCTCTGCCTCTAATGGGCATAGTGCAATGTGTTCTGTAGGCACAAAATACACATAAAAGGCTAAAAAAGGATAGTGAGCCCACTAAATGTCATGGTGGGCCCCACTAACTGTAATATACTCTGTACCCCGAGAACTCTCAGAGAAAGCCAAAGAGGCATATATGCACTATTGAGGTCGATATCAAGGACCTGGACCAAGCGGAATTGACAAGAACCCAAAATTGCCAATGGATGAAAAGTCAGGGTCAACACTTACACTCTCATTCTCTGTTTTCGTTTGATGGGATATTGCTTCCTTGAATTTGTCGCATCCTCATTTTTATGACCATATTAAATGTTCATATATTTTTTTATGATTACTTTATCATGCATGATTGAAAAAAATATATATTAAATACACGAATGACATGAAATTAGTAATTTTAACATGCATTATTTTATACGATCTTAATTACAATTTTGATATGAATTATGTGATATGTAAATGATATAGGAAAATATAAAAGATGTGCTAATTAACAAATGTCATGATCACGATATAAAATAATTAGCGAATCCATTAAATATTGATAAATCGATGGATACGATGTTAATAATAATTGACATACATACGTATGACTAATATAGATAATAAATTGAAAGTATGTATTTTTGAATATTAAAATGTACGTATGCATGCATGATTAAAATAATTAAATTAATGAATAAATACCCGTATATGAAATTATATGTATTTAAGGAATTAAGATGAATTATACATGCATAATGAGTATGCATAATTTAATAATTATGTATAAATTAAAAAAGGGTAAAAATAAATGAGATAAAGAAATGAACAATTTAATGAATGTACATGCAATTGTATAATATAAGAAAGTATAATTGTAGATGAAATTAAATATATTAAGAGTATATATAATGCCATAATTAAGTATGATTAAGGAAATTGCATAATTAATTTATGCAATTATGATGAATATATTTATATGATAATAATTGGCAGAATTATTGATTAGGGAATGTGATGAATATAAAATGTGTATAATGTTGAAATTGAAATTTAGTAATTATGTGGGAATTAGTAAATATGTGGATATTATGTTTTTATACTTGTTATGTACATGGATTTTGAAAGAATATTTAACTATATATATATATATATATATATATATATATATATATACACTTAATTTTAGGCGGTGATTATAATATATGAATATATATATATGAAAAATATGAAAGATTAAATAAAAATTTAAATGTGTATAAAAATATATTTATTGCGAATATATGATGTATTAATGGAAATATTTTATTTCATCATAATCATATGATATTTTATTATATAATATTATGATTTATTATGATTAGTGGAATTGTAAGATTGAATTATAATGGTGTAAAGTATATATCTAATGTATTTAAGGTAGTATAAAATTTAATATAGAAGGGGTATATATATATGGGGTATATAAATTCTACTATATTATATATATATAATGTATAATTATTGGATATATATATATTTCTATATAGATATTAAAGTATTGAAAATGGCATATATTCTTAGGTAATGCATAGTTATAAAATGTATAATATAGGTACTTAAATAATATATGTAGATAAGAGATAATGAGGCATAGGAAGTATTAGTATGTGAGTGTGCTCATAATTAAACCATGCAACTTATCTTCTTTTAATAGAATGAATTTAGGAAAAAGTGGAAACTTTACTCCATTCATTTTCTATCTTCTCCTCCACCATACTTTTCTTTTTATCTTAATAGCTAATTCCCCAACCATTCTTCATCATCTCCTTTCTTATTTTCTTTTAGTTTCACCAAAATACCCATCCATTTTTCCCTTCAATTCAAGAAATTGAGTAGCAATAATATTTTCTTGTCATCTTCTTTTAAATTTGTCGAAACATAATTTTTATTTTCTTCTTTTTCTTGGGTTGATTCTTACTCAACCATGTGTGTATGTGTGTTCTAGTAAAGGAGTTAAGCTTAAGAAGATATAGCAAATTAAGTGTAATGGGGCGATTGATAATTGGCAGTTTGGTAAGTTCGGCCGACCCATTTTGTTATAGATACATGCAAGTAAATCTTTTTTTTATATAAGTTAAAGTGGAAGATTACTGGCCTGATCTTAGCTAATTTCTTTCATTAATTTTGGTTTTCCAAATTTTTCTAGTCACAAGCTATATATAGATAGCTGATTTAAAGAAGGAATTTCTTAAGGTGAGTAATTGATTGAATATGGGTGTATATCAATTCCCTCTATTTTGTGAGGAGAAGGAAAATAGGGGCTTCTGCTGATTAGTTACTTTGTTAGCTATTCTGATTTTATAAAATTGTTTAGCAATATGAAAAGAAATTGTGGATGTTGTAAGTATGTGTGTTAAATGAATTGTAATATTGTGGTTATGTGTGTGTGTGTTATGTGAATTAAAATGCTTTGGATATGCATGAATTTGTGGTTAGTGGGTGCGATATGTTTAAGGGATATTGGATGCGTGTGTTTGAGTATGATGGATTTCATTTTGTAAGAAGGCAACGTGTATGGAACATATTTTTTAATTATTTAAGGAAGTATTTTGAGGGCGTATATGGTTGATTATATTAGCTTATGGTAGGACTTTCTAAGACTCATTAAATCTATTTTGATATAATTACAAATATGTTCTATTTTGAGAATATTAAAATATCCAAATGAGTATAGAGGTTAGGCATTTTTTTTAAAGACCAAAAATTGAGATGTGAAGAACAACCTGATTAAAATGTTTAATATGTTTACATGGTTAAATGAGTTATAGGCGTGTGTAATATACATAGAAAGCTCTTTGAATCCATTTTCTTTATGGTACAAATTTGCTTAGGTTGGAATTTACTTATTGGATTTAAAAAGAATAAGAAAGGCATATTAATTTATAATCCTAATTTGTGCTTAAGAAATTTTGGCATTTAAATAAATAATTTTATAAGCATATTAACTTACTTTAAACTTTGTCAAATCTATTTTATAGAAGTGTAAAATGATTTTTTTTTTGATATCTTAATAAGTAATTGTATGAGCTTATCATATATTAACTTAAGGTTTATTAAACCTATATTTTTTTTACTAAGTTGGTTTAATTTGGAAGTTAAATGATTTATAAAAGAATAAATTTGAAAGGGTTTAGAAGTGGTTATCTCTAAAGAATTAAAAAGAAAATATTTTAAATGATTAGGTGAATGGTAATCAAAGCATGTGGTAATTTATTGAATAAGGGTGTAAAAGATTAATTAATTAGATATTATGAGTCTTAAGGAAGTTATTTGAGTTAATTTAAGTATGGTATAAAATGATAAGTATGAAATTAGCAATAATTAATTAAATGAGATGATTTATTTAATGGTATGAAATAATTGGTATGTACATATATATGAAATGAATATGTGAACAAGTTTTAAATAAGATATTAATAAGAGATTAATATAAGTCTAATGCTTTAAAATGTCAAATGTATTTGTGTATTATTTTTATAATACCATATGAATTTAAAAAGGAATATAGGTCTTATTATTAACAAGGAATAAAATTAAGGACATAATTTATATAAGATTATGAATTAAAAATAAGTAATGTTTATGTTGATAAAGGAAGTTTTATATTTATAGTTAACTGATGGAAACAATTAAATAACGTAAAATTTTCAATAGTATGAAAATTTTATTAAATTAGTATCATTTATATTATAAATTGATTTATATTTGATGATATTTAATATAGTTAATATAAATGATGAAACTAATGTAAATGATAATATGATTTTTCCTAATTGATGTTATGATAAGTAAGAGTTATAAATTGATAAGTAATTAACTGTTATATAGTGGTATGTGATTTCAATGTGAATAATAGATGATTAATGATTGAATTAAATTTATCAATTAAATATGAATATTTAATATGTGATTTATATGGTTCAGAGAGAAAACAATGCTTTCCGCCGGAGAATTAAATTAAGGAACGAAAAATCAAGTTTATGCTATTTATTTGTTAATGCCTTATAAGTGGTTTAGCATGTAAGTATTAACTTGCCTTGATAATTAACATGTGATTATATGTTTTATTTTATATGTTTATTACATTATAATATGGGTGATCAATGATATATTGTGAATTCTATAGAATTTATATGGTATAATTGTTGACCCTGACTTTTCACCCTCGTATAATTTCGGATCTTTATTGATTTGGTTAGGATTTAGTCCCCGGTATTGATCCCTATTATGCGTATAGGCCTTTGTGTCTTCCTCTGTATGTTCTGGTGCGCAGAACATTTCAGGACTGGTGGGGCCCACCATGGCGTCTGGCGGGACCCACCATCTATTCTGAGTGTTCTATGCATACAGAACACCATCCCCTGCCGTATACAAAGGCAAAACACTTGAAATGCGAAGTATTACATTTTTGGCCCCAGGTACTATTCACCATGAATAGTATATAGGTGAGGCCCACTAGGTAAAAGCGGGGCCCGTTGTCCTTATTGCCTATTCTGTGTATTCTGTACTTACAGAATACAATTCCATGTTTCCTTACGCAAGGCACAACGCTTGGCATCGCAAATGCCATCTTCTGGGCCTACTACGCTATGGGGTCCACCTAGTAATAACGAGGCTCGTTGCCCCTATTTCCTATTTTGTGTATTCTGTACTTACAGAATAACATTTCACACCTGCCTACGCGTGGCAGGATACACAGAATGCGAAATATTGCATTTTAGACCTAGGTTACTATTCATTATGAATACTATGCAGGCGTGGCCCGCTTCCCCGAATAGCTGATTCGGTGTATTCTGTACTTACAGAATACATTTCGCTGATGCCTTACATAAGGCACATCTTGTGGCATCCCGAATGCCACGTTTATAGGCTCACCTCGCTGTGGGGCCCGCTAAACGCTAGTGGGGCCCACGTCCCATTATTATCCACTTTAAGGTGTTCTCTACGTACAAGAACACTCCTTATTCACTGCTCTACTTGAGGCAAAATGCTTGGCAGGCTATTTGCCACTTTTCGGGCCCTTTTGTGCTGTGGGGCCCACAAGGGCACTATTCATCATGAATAGTACCCGAATTCACCAATTTAAGTGTTCTTGACATGTAGAACACATTTCCGCTAGTGCCCACGCGAGGCATGACTCACGGCACCCCGTTTTTCACATTTTGCCCTTAATGGGCCTATTGGGCCCAATTTGGGCCCATTTAGCAAAACTCGATGTTCGGGACCGAATTTGAGAAAACTTATAACTGCAAAGTTTCTTGAAATATCGTTTTCACTTTCCTGGACATATGGCACACATCTTGTTCCACCCCTACGAGGCAGAACGCATAGGTCAAAAATGCAACGTGCGTAGCACATAGCCCTATAGGCTACGCACGTTGCATAGTAAAGACGTTTGGTCGGGAGCCATTTCGGTACCGAATTTGGAAAAAATTTCTTCTGCAAAGTTGTTCCTCACGTCGAATAATGCTTATACACTTCGCAGCGCATCCCAGAAGTGACCACAGTGGGCCTTATGCAAGGGTTTCTAAGCTATATGCACGCACATATAGCCCTATGTGCACCACATGTAGCACATGTGTGGCGCACATAGCCTTACATGTGGCACACATGTATGCAAATACGTACCAAAAATTACAAAATTTCCACCCAAAAATTTGCTCTATCAATATAGAGCTCGGGCAACATTTTCCAAACCCTGAAATTTGCTCTAAGAGCAGCCAAACCTCTGCCAAAATCCTTCTAAATTAATTAAACACTTAATTAATTTATTTCTTAGGATCTAGGGACTTAATTGGCTTAGTTAGGCTCCCTAAACGTTCCTGGAGTGAAACTCGCGTAAGAATACTCGACCGGATCAAGGTAATTTCTGCCTATTTCTTCGTATTTCTTCATTTTCCTTTAATTTTCTAAGGTATATTCGCCACATATACCTCTATGTGCGCCACATGTAGCTCATGTGTGGCACACATAGGGTTATATGCAGCGCATATAGCCCTCGGTTTTCAAAGAAACTCGCGTTTTAACCCCGGTTTTCTCCGGTTTTCTTCCCGATCTGGCCATTTTAGGGCCATTCAAGGCTTTTCCATGCCTTGTGTGCCCTGGATCTGCCTTAAACAAGCCGGATTTTAAATAATTTTTAACTCAAAAATTATTTTTCATGATTTGGATGCAAATCCTCGAGCAAAAACCCGGTTTTGGGTCCGATCTACCTAGATCGGGTCAGATCTAGGGTTTCTGCTAAAAGAATTTTGGTTTTCTCCTAGTTTTCAAAGCTATGTGCACCACACATGGCTCTATGTGCACCACATGTCCCTCAGGTGTGGCGCACATAGATCCCGGTTTTTACAGAAAAGCCCTATTTCGACCCGAACCGCTCCCGAACCTCTTCGGGTTTGAATTTTCCAGTGACTCCAGTAGCTAGATCATGCACTTGGGGTTCTGGATCTATCATAAATCATCCAGATCTACTTGGTTTTAGCCTTAAAATCAATTATTTTAATTAATTGCTTAATTAATTGTTTGGTTCATCAAA
>CANYBF012598370.1:0-17015 GCA_948192965.1 Dalechampia spathulata | reverse complement strand
ATGCTATGAATGCCAGATTCATGGAGACTTGAGTCACCTACCACCAGTCGAATTGCAGAATTTGACAACGCCTTGGCCATTCTCAGCATGGGGAATTGACATCATGGGTGAAATTCATCCTAACGCATCTAATGGACATTGGTACATACTAGTAGCCATTGATTACTTCTCTAAATGAGTGGAAGCTAAATCTTATGGTAAACTGGGGGAAAGACAGGTTGCCAAGTTTATAGAGAAGAATCTCATATGCCGATATGGGGTGCCGCATCACCTAGTGTCAGATAACGGAGTACAGTTCTAGGCTCAAGTTGCAAACTTGTTGGAAAAATATGGGATTGAGCACCATCGATCCTCTCCTTACAGTCCTCAAGCTAATGGGGCAGTCAAAGCGGCCAACAAGATGATCAAGCGCATCTTAGCCAAAATGGTACACACCTATAGAGATTGGCATGAGCAGCTACCATTCGCCCTATGGGGTTACAGAACCATTATAAGGAGTCCTACGGGTACTACTCCCTACTCTCTGGTTTACGGGACAGAAGCTGTATTACCAATTGAAGTAGAGCTGAAATCACTTCGGGTCATTCTAGAATCTCAGTTGCTAGAAGTTGAATGGAAAAGGGCCATGTATGAGCAACTAGTCACTATTGATGAGAAATAGCTGAAGTCTCTCTATCACCTACAACTTTACAAGAAGCACATGGCCAATGCATTTAACAGAAAGGTTAAACTTGTAGCCATACAGGAAGGTGATCTAGTCCTGAAGCAAGTCAGGCTGGTTATTCATGATCCTCATGGAAAGTTCAGGCCCAACTGGGAAGGCCCATTCCTAGTTAAAAAGATCCTCTCCAAAGGTGCTGTTCGCATCTCAGATTTGGAAGGGAATGAATTCTTAGAACCTTTCAACCTTGACCGGCTGAAGAAATACTTTGTCTAGAGTAGAGGGAAAAAAGAAAAGGCAAAAATAAAAATGAAAAGCTTGGTGAGCTGAAAACCTACATAGGCAGTTCACGCAAAAGTTAAGGCAAAAGAAAATTTGCTCGATGAGTTGAAAATCCACTTAGACAATTCATGCAAAAGTTAGAGCTCTTTAAAAGCAAAAGGAGAGCATTAAAATAGTTGATCAGAAAATCTCGCACGAGGCTAATCAATAACAGAGGTTAAATCTGATGCGCATCTGGAACTTCTGTGTTGGTTTTAACATTTTCATGTAAATGTTTTAATCTCATTAATGCAAATGGAATGCATGTTCGTTAACTTAGCCATAAGTAATACAAATTGCAAACACAAAGCATTATCATCCTTTATTATATGTTATTGCTTAACAATATCTTATAGTACAAGATTCAAGCTTGGTGCAGCACCCATAGCTTGTACTTGTCATCAGTGGTAGGTCCAGTTCCGAGAATCTCCACCAGCGTTATCCAGCGGCGAGGCCAGGTCCTCTCCACATGCTCCATAAAATGAGGCACCAGCCTACCTCCCTCGAATTCTATCAGCTGAGGAATGGTCTGCCGCTAACCATACTAACTACAGATTCTAACAGAATTGTAATGCATGCAACGCCTGAATCCCGACAGTGGGATACAATCTATGTAAGTCATTACAGTAACATGTTATATACGCCACCAGGGATAGCCCCACCTGATCTCGCTCTCAGGTCGAGTCCCCATCCATTCAATCCAGCCTTGGAATGACATTGTCCTTGCCTCACCAAAAACATAGCCCCTCCACATGTGGCTATGAGGAAGGTATCTCTACGGGTTCCCTGCTAGCAGTGCAAGAATCCCAAGCTTCTCCTGAAGCCAGATTTGTAATAAAAGAAAATAAAAATAAAAGCTCGCTGAGTTGAAAACCTTGCAAAAGGCTGCTCAAGTAAAAGGTAGAGCAACCCGCTGAACTGAAAACCCAAAAGGGGGGGCAGTTCAGGCAAAAGCTAGGGTTTGAAGCAAAATCAGTAGCCCGATTGGACAAAAACCTTACGAAAGGCAACTCATGTAAAAGTTAGGAAAAATATAAATTTTCTAAGTTGAAAACCTGCAAAGGCAACTTAGAATCTCACTTATAAAAGAAGCAGACTACCACTGAAGTGCTCAGACTATCCATGCTTCACTTTGTCCAGACCAATGATGGTCTCTGCTACAATCATAGGGAAAGGGGTTCGACCCTCCATAATCTGGTCTACAACAAGCCCGATCAACAAGTCTCCATAACCGGATGGATCAACAAATAGGAACTGTGCTAACAGTCCAAATCCAACTACCCTCAACCATGACGGGTCTTCGACAGATTTCTGACCGCATAGCCGGAAAAGGGCAATAAGACTACAGAGCCATCTGTAGTCAAAAGAGATCCCACCTCCAGCGGGTTAATATCAAAAGCCCTAATCAGATATGAGAACGCATCTCCAATAGTCATTGGCACTGTCAACATCGCCGTCATGCTATAGGTAACCCTGAAGATGGCAGCAAACTCCTCGTACATCGATCATAACTCTACATGCTCGAACCGGAATATGTCAACCTTCGGATCCCAGAACTGCATGGTAACATGTAGAAAAGCATGGTTGATTGAGACTTGTTGGAAGGTTCTTAAATATTGGAGTCTGATCTTGCCTAGTTGACTCCACTCATTATTTCCCTAACGGCGGGAAAGAGCGCGAAAAGCTGACAATGATTGCTGAGTCATTGTGTATCTAATTTCTGCAAGGAGAAGTAGATGAGTTATGTTGTGCTAATAAACAAATAAGCATGATGTATTTATAAGCAGCAAATAGCATTGGACTCCATTGTCAAACTCAAAAGACACACAGTACAAGCATTTGTCTATTTTTACAGTCTGTACACAATAACCCTAGCGCACTAGGCACACAATGCCAGTCTGTAATGCATTATCTTATTCTAAGTACAGAAACTATAGATTTCTGATGCCATGCATATGGAAGCCTGACGTCGTATTGCCTCTATGCATCATCCTCCCCAGAGCGATCATCCTCAAGACTGGGACTATCCATAACCTCAATATTGTAACGCTCCAGACGCGCCGTCAGTCGTACAATCTCTCTGTCCCTCTCCTCTGTCATCCGAGCAAAATGATCACGCTCCTCTCGCTCTACTTGCTTGCTGAACTACGAACATAAACATATAGGCATATAAGTCATGCATTCATACATTTCCATGCAAATGTATTTCATAATAGGTACCCACCTGGACATCCAACATCTCAAACATATAGTAGCGGCGTAACCCTATTAACAGCCTTGAGGCATCCACTATGGCATCTTGAGGCACCTGTAAGATCAAAATGCATGTCAGACCATTGAATTTCAAAATATGGTAAAATAAGCATACTCACATGGGTTGTGTGTGGAGGATCAAACTCAATCTCACTCCTCGCTGGCACTGGATAGGAGGTCTTATAAGGATGACCCGTCTTATCATAAGTGAAGACCAAGGGGTACTATGGCCACATCAGCTGACCTTCTATAAAATCTAATGGATGCCCATATCCTGGGGGCACCTCTGGGGTACCCGACATTGACACCGGTGGGACAGCCTCAGCTCAAGAATTGCGAGATCTCTTCGAGGCACCGTTACCTTGAGAACTACCAACAGTTGGTGAACCCCGACATCCACCTCTACCTCAGGAAATATTAGGTCTGACTCCAGACCCACCAGCTCCGTCATGCTGACCCTGGCATGTAAAGAGTTCCACACGCCCCAGGAATCTTAGCTGGATGAAGATCGGATAGTCCACTGGCGACTCTGATAAACACTCCCACCCGAGCATACCAGTCAACCCAGTAATCACCTCTGGGTCTGTATCAGCATGCTCTACAAGACTCTCTGGCCCTAGCTGCCAATCTATCACACACTCTCCTAGATAGAAGAGTTTACCTTCAGGACTTTTTAACAACATGTGTTACTCATCCTTGCGCATTGAACTAGACAAGTATCCTGGCCTCAGATGCATATTATCCCAGGGATAAGGATGCACCTATTCCAAAAACAATGAGAAAATAAGATCCTGCTCATGTATTTCTCAAACCAGTTCAATACAGTTTAATGCTAATTAAATTGTTTCTTCTTACCTGATCTCAGGTTAAGTTGTTGAGGTGCTCCCTTAACTCATCCATCGTGTAATCTAGCCTTCGACGTGGTGCGCTCCACGCATGCAGACGAGGAAAACCAAGCGATAATCCTTGTGGAACCTCAGGCTCTGGCAGTAGCCTGAATTCATACGCCATGATCTACAAGGTCAACATACATAGTCAACAAGACTCAGACAGACATGGTAATAACAGAATTAATAGAATTCTACTTACCTCTACGACTTACCAGCACCCAATAAAGTGATCCTTACAGTGCCTACTACAGAAATTCAAGCCCCTGCATCAGGTGGGCTAGGCCAGCGCTGCCCCAATCATACTGCCCAATAGCATCTAGATCGTGAAGGGCCTATAATACAGACATGTGAACGCTATTCCTGGCATCATTGAATAAAGTACACCCCAGTGCATACAGTAGAAACTATGAGTGTACTGTTCTACAGAGATGGTCCTACCCAGTCTCTGTGTCAGCACTACCTCCCGGAGATAGTCGTATGAAATACTATATCCACCTCTCACATTAGGGGACACGCCCAGCAAAACAAAAATCATGTCATATGCCCAACATGGTGATGTCAGCCTGGCATTAAATGGAAGAGGCAGCCCAGCACACTCTAGCCTAGTAATCTTGTCAAAGATACTAGGGGTGATAGCAATCTCACCCATAGGCAGATGGAAGGTGTGAGTGGAATCCATCCATCGCTCGATCATGGTAGTAATAACAAATCTATTACTCCTCTGTTCTGCACTAGTAAAGCAAGAAATATACTGACCAAAATAGCTCTAGTCCATTCTAGCGCATATCTCTTGAGGCAATAGGGGGTACCACTCACTGATCCCCCGGATGCTGCCAGTTCCAATGACTGTTCGCTCCCCTGTAAATTACAAAATTCAAGTCAGTTTCAGACTGAAATTAATGAATGAATACAGTAATCACAGAGGCTCAGAGCTCCTCCTCTCTACCCTAAATGCACTTATTCATGCCTAAAATGCATAATCCTTCAAAAAATGGTCCAAAAACGCATGTTTCAGCCCATTTTTCACTGTCATGTGTGCCACACATGGCCCCATGTGTGCCATACATGAGTCATGTGCACCACACATGATGTCATGTGTGCCACACATGGTGTCATGTGCGCCATACATGCCAAAACCTGCTCCAAAAATGTCATTTTTTACAAAACTGATGCGATAACTACTTGCATACCCAAGCCTAGTACTAGCCTATCACTAAATCCAAGGTTAACAGTAGCCTAAACGCATCAAAACAAGCCTAAAACTCAAATATTGAAAAATTTAAAAAACCAAAAAATCGATCCAAGTCACTGAAAACTCACCTTCTCGGGAGGAGCTCGGGACCGATGGGAGTCTATGGCAAAGGTTTCTGCAATTGGGTCACCAAAACGAGCCCCAAAATAGCTATGATGGGTCGTGTCCTCGGTTAAAGCATAGCTCGAGAGGGATTCAGGGTCCCGGGGGGTCAGTTGCATCCTAATACCGGCCATTTTCACAAAAATGTTGAATTTTCAATTTGGAAGTTGAGAGAAAATCAGGTTTTGGGGAGGAAATAATCTGATTTTCGAATTGAAACCTGGGAATTTAAAAATTTTCAAGGGATGTGCGCAGCATATCGTGGAACGTACACCATACATTACAATTTTTGCTAATATGCGCCTGTCACTGTGCATGCATGCTAATGTGCCCCACCCCCCACTAAAATGCACATGAAGAATTAGGCCTTTGGCAAAAATTTTAGAATTTTTCAAGGTCGTTTGCTCCACTAAGCTCAATTTTCACAAGCCACAGTGTATGAAAAATCTAGAAATTCAGTCAGAATGCAGCAGACTAATACTTAAAAATTCATGTATTTTTCTTGGACCATTTCAATACCAATGCCAGACTTGGTACCTAATACCACCACCCTAATATCAGGTCCCACCGATGCTGCTGTTCTAAAAGAAATCAGTGCCCTCTACAAGCAAATTGATAAATTAACAGCAACTTTGGAGGAGTCAATGTGACAGATTCTCCTTCGCTTAGATGAGCTTGATGCGGAGATTGACGAGCTTTTCCATTCCTTTGAAATGCAGCAGTGAGAAGTGCAATACGCAGCACAAATTCCCCACCAGGCAATGTTCTAAACTTTCCTATTTTTCATTTATCCATTACAACTGCCTATTTTTTGTGTTGTTATGCCCACATTAGGACAATGTGTCTTAAGTATGGGGGGGTGTTTTGGTTACTATTTTTCTACTGTATTGTTTCTATGTTGCTGCTTATTGCTGTTGCATGCTTGTGATTAAATTTTTCAGATTTTTTATCCTTTAACAGGTCTTGATTAAAATTTTTACAAATTACTGCCACATTTATCCTTGTTCTAGGCCTTATTTTATTCTGTTTTGTAGTTCTCTTATGCCTGTATTTGACCAAACCTCTTTCAAAACTTTATAATGATGGAATTAATATTATTTTCTAGTTTCTCTTGGCATGTTCTATTTTGATGGTTCATTTAAACTTTCAGCAAATTTGACTGAATTCTTAATGTTTGCCTGCAAAAGTTGTTGTTGTGCTTTACTTGGAATAAAAATTACGTTGGTATTTAGAAATCTTGTTTTTGTATTACTAAAATTCCTTGCCTAACAATTCGGTTATACCAAGAAAAAAAGAAAAAAGAGGAAAGAATCAAAAGAAAAAAAAAGAACATAAGTGTTAAATACCTACATTTAGTCAGTTGTGTATGGTACAGCACTCATAGCCCCTTAAGCGGCTTGTGTATAGAGTAGCCAATGTAAGGAGAACTTTACCCTCTTATAGGCCATTTTTTAGTTCGTACAATGATACTTAAAACAGGAATTTATTTTACACATTTGCTGATTGAAACTAGATGGATCAGGCCTAGTTTTCCCTTAAGCTGATTTGCGAATGGAGTCATTAGCAAAGGGAGAGTATCCCCCTTAATTGGGCCATTATTAATCTCAAATTGAACAATTCTTGACTTATGAATTTTGCAATTTATGGTTGAAAATGTAGGTTGAGCAATGGATGCTTAGCAAGATAAAAACAAGTTCTTTTTACCGACCACTTATGAACTTAGTTTGAATAAAATGGCAAAGCAATGATTTTTTATGGCTGACTCTTTGGATTTATGTTGAAATTGCTGGATGATTAAATTTTCTTGATGAATGGTCTTGCTAGAAAAATTAGGGAATGCTGTTAATTTCATTTTGCTATCTGTTTTATTTGAGGGATGGTTCTGTTGTGGGCATAAGTGAGATAATCTTATGGGCATAAGAATGCTTAAGGGCAAGCATTGGATAAGTATGGGGATATTTGATCGAGCGTCAAAATGTCATGTTTTATGCCCACAAACCACCCATTATAGCATAGTTTAATTGTTAGAATGGTTGACTTGTGTACATTTTGTATTTTACAGGTCAAAATAGTGAGTTTTGGGAAAACATGCTTAAATGGGAGATTTTAGAGCTTATTTGGATTTTAGAGTTTTGGGACATCGCTTGCGGGCATAAGACTGGGCAAAATGACCTGTTCAAGCTGCATTTTGGAGAGTTGAAGGAAGAAGAAGTTAAGGCAAACTCAAACTCCTGTAAGCTGAATGTTGATAAGGCTTGTGAGCATAAGAGACACCAAAATGACAACACTTGGCCAGTTTTGGAGATTGGACGAGGATGAGTTTTGCTTAGACTTAATCTCTTAGAGCTGGATGAAAAAGTGATTAGGAACAATTCAAACTCTTTTATCTGAAAATTAGGATTAGTAATTACTTATTTTTATTAGTTTAATTATTTTATTTTACCTTCTATAAATAGGAAAGTGTTCCTATGTAGAGGGGGTTCATTCGGATTTTCTTGTTCCTAGCTTTAAGTTTGGTTTTTATTATTCATACCTTTTATTCTAATTCAAGTTTTTATTTCTTTTATTTTTATTTTATGTTTATTTTGCCAATGATGCAAGGCTAGGCGATTATTTTTCCCAATTGGAAGCAATTCAAGTTATTCGTTAAATGATTATGTGAGATCTAAATGATCCTAATTCCATTGGCAAAGCACTATTATCTTTAAGTCGGAATCTCATAGAACCATTGATGTTCTTAATACATGTAAATAAGGCCTGTTGCATGTTTCTAAGTTCTAGCATATAGCTAAGCGGGTTATTTGATACAAAAAATTCATTCGACTTGCTGAAGTGGTAAAGCAAGATGTTGTCCTTGTTGCGACATGCGGTAGTACTTCTTGTGGGTTGGAGGATCTAGTTTGAATACAAGGAATGCTGGGTCACAAATGTTAACTAGAGTCGGTTCTTCCTAATTCCTAATGCAATTTTGGGATGACTTGTAAGAATCTATTTCCACCTTGTCTATCCTAGGATTAGAGATGTTTTATAGAGCTTGTTTCATGGCGTCTTACAAAGAAGGGAAGATTGGGGTGTGCGAGACTTGCTCGGTAAACTATAACCGGCTTAATGCCATTATTGCCTTTGGACTATTAATGAATCAGTGATCATATTTAATTAATGAATACTTGATGCTTTTGGTTGGGAGAATTACTTTTTATTGATTTTCTCCAATTTATTTTATTTGTTTCTTCGTTTATTTTAATTACTTTCCGATTCACCTCGTTTACTTTTAAATGTAAAGAATTAAGTGAGTTGAAATCATCTCTATGGGATTCGACCCTTACTTCCACTACTACAAAATCATAATTCCAACGTGTGGTTTGTAAGGAATTAATTTGACGGAAGCAACAGCCAATCAAACATAAACCATAAATAGGTCATAATCCAAAAGAACATAGCATAGGCCATAAATATGCCATAACCCAAACATTAGATAAGGCTATACACTCGATCACTTACACTATTAAAACATCTTAACAGATGATAAGGCTATACCTTAGGCCACTCATGCTATTAAAACATCTTAGCATATGGCAACATGACACCCTCAATCACTTATGTCATTAAAACATCTCAAAACATGGCAATGTTATACCCTTGATAACTTACAATATTATAATATCTCAACAAATGGCAAGGCCACATGCCCAACCACTTACTATATTAAAACATGGAAAGCCTACATGCTTGACCACATACACCATTAAAACATCTTAAAACATGGAATTCTACATCCTTAACTACTTATGCCTTTAAAATGAAAGAAGTTATAAGCCAAAAAGGCTCAATTGATATAAAATATTATAGTTCATCCCATTGATTTGTAAGTTAAAGGAAATTGAGCATGAATACTTGATGACTAAAGGAAGAAATTTGATAAAGACTAATTGAATTCTTTTTTATATATAGATTTCTAATCTGACTTCAATGTAGTCTCCTACCTTTTAGGAGATAAAAACTTATCTATTCAAGATTCCTAATT
The DNA here is from genome assembly GCA_948192965.1 of Dalechampia spathulata. Classification (NCBI taxonomy): domain Eukaryota; kingdom Viridiplantae; phylum Streptophyta; class Magnoliopsida; order Malpighiales; family Euphorbiaceae; genus Dalechampia; species Dalechampia spathulata. Next base: position 7,512 of record CANYBF012598370.1, on the reverse strand, counting down.
TTATAAGGATTTGATATGGTATGTGTATATATATATATATAATGCTCATAAATTTGATGTCTTTTAAAAATTATATGGTATTATTTAATTATAATTAGTATAGGTGATTGTGTTATGTTAAACAATTAATTAATTATAATTACTGCATGCCGTAACAAGGATAGCATTTTGCTTTACCACTTCAGCAAGTCGAGTGACTTTTTTGTATCAAACAACCTGCTTAGCTATACACTAAAACTTAGAGACATGCAACAGGCCTTATTTACATGCACTAAGAACATCGATGGTTCTATGCAACTCAGAGTTAAAGATAATAGTGTTTTACCAATGGAATTAGGATCATTTAGATCTCACATAATAATTTAACGAATAACTTGAATTGTTTCCAATTGGGAAACACAATTGCCTAGCCTTGCATCATTGGTGAAATAAACATAAAATAAAAATAAAGGGAATAAAAACTTGAATTAAAATAAGAAGGGACAAACAATGAAAACTGAACTAAAGCTAGGAATAAGAAAATTTGAACCCCCTCTAGAATTATAGAGCAATACCTTCTGCCCTACATGAAAAATCAAGGCTCTGAATTTTGACTGCATCATGGGGAAAAATCTTTTGAACCATGAAAGGTCTTATCCATTTTATCCTCATGAAACTCTTTATGCTAAATCTTTCCATCATAGAGCTATTGGCCTTATCCTTGTAGCTCTCCGTATGGTCATAAGCATTGGTCCATATCTCCTCCAACTCCTGCAATTGTAATTTCCTGTGGACTCTTATATCATCTAAAGACATATTAGACTATTTCACTGCCCAGTATGTACGATGTTCAAGCTCTACGGGCATATAACATAGTTTCCCATACATAAGCCAAAAAGGTGACATTCCCAGTGGGGTCTTATATGTCGTCCGGTATGCCCTCAAGGCATCATCCAGTTGCTTGCTCTAGTCTCTCCGATTGGGGCTGACTATCTTTTCAAGAATGGATTTGATCTCTCTATTTGTAACTTCAGCCTGACCATTCCCTTGCGGATGATATGCTATGGTCATACGATGATTAACACCATACTTTCAAAATAAGGCAGCTACTTCTTTATTATAAAAGCCAATCCCTCGATCACTAATGAATGCTTTAGGAACTCCAAACCTGCTAAACACATTGGATTTAATAAAGCTTACCACTATTTTGGCATCATTTGATTTTGTGGCCTTGGCTTCAACCCATTTTGAAATATAATCTACCAGCACAAAATGTAAATGTTCCTAAATGAAGGTAGGAAGGGTCCTATAAAGTCCATACCCCAAATGTCAAAAATTTCACAAATAACGATTCTTTTTTGGGCATCTCATGTCTTCTTCCCAAGCTTCAAGATTTTTGGCATTTTACACATTGTTTACAGAATTGGTACGTATCACGATGCAAGGTAGGCTAATATAGCCCACATTCCAGAATTTTCACGACTATCTTATTATACCCATAATAGCCTTCACAAGCACTTCTGTGGTAGAAGTGTAAAACGAACTGGATTTCATTCTCAGGTATACACCTTCGAATAACCTAATCAACATAATGTCTTCAGAGGTACGGATCATCCTAAACATAATGTTTTGCTTGGTTCCTAATCCTGTCCTTCTCATGCCTTGTAAGTTCATCGGGCAATTGCCTGGTACATAAAAAATTAATAATGTCAGCATACCAAGGTGATTTCGCAATTATACTTAAAGCAATCTCATTAGGGAATTCATTAAAGAAATCATCAGGTTCAATGTTGGGCCATCTGCTCAAGTTGTCTACAACCAAATTCTCGCATCCTTTCTTATCTCGTAGCTCCAAATCAAACTCCTGAAGTAGAAGGATCCATTGGATTAAACATGATTTGGCTTCCTTCTTTTTCAGCAAATATTTCAAGGCTACATGATCAAAAAAAATTAGCACTTTAGTTCCTAATAAATATGATCAAAATTTATCACATCCTTGCTTTTGGCACATACTGTTAGTATATACGTATGATGTGCTATGATTTATACGTGTTAAATTTGGATGATGATGTGAATTTAAATATTTGAATTATGAATTTATATGAATTATGCATGCTATAATAAATAAATGATATGCCTTATGATATATGATTTTATGGAGAAATGATGAGAATTTTACGAGAGCACTGAAAAATGGTCGATCGTACTATACAATACGATAATAATTAAACGTATCGTCGAAAGGATGATTTAATGACTTGAAGTCGATAATAATTTAAGAGATATGATGTTGATAATATTTGATGAGAATAAAATATCGAGTACACTTAAAATAATTAAGTGTCATTAATCAAGATAAGTGATGGGTCGTATAATTAATTGATCGTGTAATCGATCGTATAAAATCAGATACGTAAATTATTCCATACTGTGAGTGCCTGGTTTTTGCCAGAGCCCAGAGCAAGGCTTGCGATGCTCACAAACTGAGGACCGCACTTGGAGCAAAAGCACAATCTTTCTGAGGGGTTCCCTCAAGGAATGATACGGACTCAAAAGAGTTGCAAGGGAGTCACCACCGGATGGTTCCGGATTGGTCCAACCGACCCATAGCATAAGTGCTAGTTAAACCCTTTAGAGATTGGGTTTGGGTGGTGGAGATCTATTTCTATGAGTTTCCAAAATCGATTTTACCATTATAGTTAGGATTAATTGTCCTAGGCAGGCAAGCATACGAGCATATATGTAAACACATGGCACGGCATGTGATTTGGTATTGTAAGGTTGCACGTAAAATGGCATGTAATGCTATATGACATTTGGATGGCATGGCATATGCATGACATGCAAAATTATGATAAAGTAACATGGCATATGCATGACATGTGAACGTGAATGACATATCATATACATGATATGGCAACCTAGCATGACATATAGGCATATAATCATGGTAAATAGTGTATTGCGTTATGCGTTAACGTTTTGGACCATATTGGCATTGGTCGTATGCATGGTGTATGAAGTGAGTGTCATGGCATATGAATGGCATGTGGATGCGAATGGCATACCATATGCCTGATATGTGAAGTGATGTATGGCATGGCATATACATGACATGGCAATATTGAATGACATACAGTATGCGTGGCATGTGAAATGATATATGGCATGGCATAGTGAATGACATACCGTATGCGTGGCATGTGAAGTGATGTATGACATGGCCTATGCATGACATGGCATAGTGAATGACATACCGTATGCATGGCATGTGAAATGATGTATGGCATGACATATGTATGACATGGCATAGTGAGTGACATACTGTATGCATGGCATGTGAAGTGATGTATGGCATGGCATATGTATAATATAGCATAGTGAGTGACATATTGTATGTGTGGCATGTAAAATGATGTATGGCATGGCATATGCATGACATGGCATAGTGGTGCGTATATGAATATGTATTCAACATAGTATATATCGTAGCATACGGTATGATATACGTTATGGCATACAACGTGACATGATGTATGACATGTGAAATGGCATACACATGCATGGCAAATTGCATGTATTTTTGTATTGCGTATTGGCATATTTGGCATATTGGCATATTTATACATATATGCATATGAAATATGGTATGTTATGGTATGGCATATGTATGGTATGGCATAGTGGTGTGTGATATGTCATGTGACATGGCATGTGACATGAATGACATATATTTAGGCAAATATAAATCCATCCACGAATAAAAATATTAATGGCCAATGAAAAGGAATCGAGGAATTGAGGAATTTTAGGGAGGATTAGTTATTACAAGCCAATAATAAATCCTATCCTATTACATAAATGTCCTCGCATACAAATTTTAGGACGTTAAGTAACGTCCCCTCCTCCTCGGGCACTATTCCTCCTTGAGTTGCACGATCCAAAAATGCACGATGGATAATATACAAAAATAAACAAATAAATTCATTAGTAGCAAATGAATTTAGAATTTATTTGACTAGTCCAATGCTACTTAAAAGCATGAACCAAGAGTCAAAATCTAGTAATTATTTGGCAATAATTATGTGAATTAATATGAGGTAGATCGTGAAAATTAATTTTTATAAAAATAATTTTAGGCAAAATTATTTTTATTTGATCATAAAAAATTAAATTGAAGGGCTAACATCACATAAAAATTATTGGAGATAGCCACTCGACCAATTTAATTCCAATCCTTTCAAAAACCGCATTTATACGAGTAAAAATGGCTTTTATCATAAAAATTAATTTTGAGGCCAAAATTAATTAAATATAATTATTTTATGATAGATCCAGAATACTTAAGCCACTGTAAAGCATCAAATACCACTGAAAAATCAAAATACGTCAAAAATAGGTTAAAAACATGATTTTTCTGGAAAAACGTGAAGTATGTGTGTCGCGTATAGACCTATGTGCACCACACATAGGTTGTGTGTGGTGCACAAAGGTGGACATGTGGCATACATAGCCTGTGGATCTGCAAGAAAATTAATTCGGTCAGTACAGAAACAATCTACAAATAAAAACACATAACTTTAATGAAGACAGTACCTCATTTTGAGCTCCGATCGGCCTCCGATTTGCAATCCAAACATTTAATTAGGTAATTAAATGAAATAATTAATTTTAGAGCTAAAATCAATTAGATCTGAGTGATATTTGATAGATACAGAACCCCAAGTGCATGAACAAGCTACTGGAGTCACTGAAAAAATCAGATCCGAAGCGGATCGGGTGAAAAATGATGTTTTTTGTGAAAATTGGGATCTATGTGTGTAGCACATAGATCTATATGCACCACACATAGGCTGTGTGTGGTACACATAGATGGATATGTGGCACACATAGTTTAAAAAATCAAAGAAAAATCAAGGATTTTGAAGCAAAAACCCTAGATCCGACCCCGATCTAGGCAGATCAGAGCCAAAAACTGAGTTTTGCTTCGTGGATTTGCATCCAACTCAAGAAAAATAATTTTAAAGTTAAAATTATTTTAGATCCAGGACCCCCAAGGCATGGGGAGGCCTTGAATGCCACTGGAGTGGCCAGATCGGGGGAAAAACTGATGAAAAATGGGAGAAAAATATCGTTTTCTTTGAAATTTGGAGCCTATATGCACAGCATATAGGCCTATATGCACCACACATGAGCTACATGTGGCACACATAGGTGTATATGCACAGCATATACCCCAAAAATAGTAGCAGAATGGAAGAAAAATGAAGAAAAATGGAAGAAATTACCTTGTAGCAGAGGCTTTCCTTCTTGATCCTAACTCCAAACATGCTTAGGGAGGCTAACTAGAGCCAATTTATCTCTAAATCCCTAGGATTTAATTAATTAAGTGTTTATTTAATTTTAGGAGAATTTTGGCAGAGTTTTGGCTTGCCTTAAGGCAATTTTGGGATCCCAAAAACTGAACCCCAAGCTCTATATTTATAGAGCCGAATTGGGGTGTGGTAAAATTGTAATTTTTGGCCCGGATTTGAAAAATTCAAAGACTATGTATGCCACACATAAGGCTATGTGCACAACACATAGCCTATATGTTGCACATATAGTGCTATATACGCAGCATATAGCCTTTTGACCCGTCGCGTAGGGCCCATTGTGGCCGCATCAAAACGTGCACCCTATGCCCTATAAGCATCATTTTGTGTACCAAGGCATTGTGTAATGTGGCACACATCTGATTTGGTCCCGAGGAGGCTCCCGTCCAAACGTCTTCACTATGCTACATGCGTAGCATATAGTACTATATGTTGCGCATATAGCATTTTTAACCTATGCGCTCCGCCCCATATGAACAAAACGGGATGCATGCCATATGTCAACGAAGATGCAAATGACATTTTGAGTCACTTTGCAGTTTTAAGTTTTTCCAAATTCGGCCCCGAACAATGAGTTCCATTAATGGGCCCATTTTGGGCCCACAATGCTATTATGGCAAAAAATGTGGCGTTTAGCGTGCCAAGAGTTGTGCCTCATGCAGGCATCAGTGAAACTATGTTCTGTGTGCACAAAACACTCGAAATGAGCTAAGATGGGTAGTGGGTCCCACCAATGCCTTCGATGGGCCCCACAGCATAGCGGGCCCTAGATGTGGCATTTGGTATGCCAAGGTCTCTACCTTGCTTAGGCAACATATTATGTACTCTGTATGCACAGAATATTCTAAAAAACAGATAAAGGTGGTGAGCCCCCCTGTGTACTATTTTGGGTGAATAGTGCTAAGTGCCCAAAATGCAACATTTTGCATTCTGTGTGCTCTGCCTTGCATAGGCAGGAATAAAGTATGTTATGTATGCACAAAACATTCAGAATAGGCTAATGACGGTTGTGGGCCCCGCCAGACACCATGATGGGCCCCACCAACTACAATGTACTCTATGCACCAGAATACTCAGGGGAAGCCACAGAGGCATATGTGCATAATCGGGGTCAATATCAGGGACTAATATCGAGCCGAATCAACAGAAACCCGAAATTGCATGAGGATGAAAAGTTAGGGTCAACATATACGTATATGAATTATACATATAAATATTTAAGAATTAATATGAAGTCTAAATATATTAATTGAGAACATAATTTCATGATATCATATAAATTCATACTAGTACAAATAATTTATACGAATAGAATATATACATATATACAAGTGTATATACAATATGAAATAATTAAATGCATATGAATGCATAATTGAATTATGAATTATTAAATTAATAATTATGTATAATTACAAAAATTATAATAAATACATACGTATAAATTATATATGCATAATACGAATGAAAATACCATTTGGTATCTATAGGAAATACTTAATTAGTATAATTTATGGATAATTAAGATATTATAATTATATTTGAAGTGGATTAATGATGTAGGATATTGAGGGATAAAATTAAATGAAAAAGGAAATGAATTATGTGGATATTTGGCTTATTTTAATAGAAAATAAGAAATAAATAAATAATGAAATATTGGATTATTGAATATTGGAAATTGATATTTTTATGGTATGGAATATTGTGATAGTGGAGTGGTATTTTAATAAGTATATTGGTATTTGAAAGTGGAGGATGGAATATTATGTTAGTGGGATGTAAGAGAAATATTATTTTAATTGGTATTAGAAAAGTATGGAGGATGGTATTTTAATAAAATATTGAGTATGAGGTATGTATTTAGTATAAGAATACTTAAAAATGGAAGGTGATCGGAGGAAATTAAGGTATATATGTATAGGGATACGTATAGGGGACTTGTTTGAGGGTATTTTAGGGAGTATTGAGTTTAATATGGGGTTGTCCTAAGCCTCCTTTGGTGTCATTGGATTTTCTCCATATTTTGGTCATAATACACTTCATTTTTCCTTTGGCCAAATTCTTTCTTCCTTCCTCCATCCATTTTCTATCTTTTATTCATCTTTCTTATGCTTTGCTCTTCTTGTTCTTCATGTTCTTCACCTTCCACCTTAAG
>CANYBF012597538.1:0-14455 GCA_948192965.1 Dalechampia spathulata | reverse complement strand
CTGTTATTGCTAAGTGGGCCCCACCGCGTAGTGGGCCCAGAAGATGGCATTTGCGATGCCCAACATTGTGCATTGCGTAAGGCAACATGGAATTGTATTCTGTAAGTATAGAATACACAGAATAGGCAATAGGGGCAGCGGGCCCCACTATTACTAGGTGGGCCTCCACAGTGTAGTGGGCCCAGCTGACGGCATTCGCGATGCCAAGCGCTGTGCCTTGCGTAAGGCAACTGGGAAATGTATTCTGTAAGTACAAAATATACAGAATAGGCTATTGGGGGCTGCGAGCCTCGCTTCTGTTTAGTGAGCCCTACTTATGTACTATTCATGATAAATAGTACCCGGGGCCAAAAATGCAATGTTTTGCATTTCAGGCGGTTTGCCTTGTGCAGGTAATAGGGAAAGGGTGTTCTGCATGCACAGAATACTCAGAATATGCGATGGGTCCCGTCAGGCGCCATGGTAGGCCCTATCAGTCCTGAAATGTTCTGCGCACCAGAACACACAGAGGAAGACACAGGGGCCTATATGTATAATCGGGATCAATATCGGAGACTAAATCCTAGCCGAATTAACGAAGATCTAAAATTATACGATGGTGAAAAGTGAGGGTCAACAATGATTATAATGAATGATGATAATTGATTAAAATATGATTACTTCTCTTATTGGTTAATATAATCATCATATTCCATGTATAGGTAGAAAGAAATATCATATATAAAAGATAAGCCTAACGAATGCTTATCATAATGACTTGTTATTGAATATCATATAAGCTAACTAGTCACTTCTTCTTACAGAGCATTCAATATCATAATATTTCACTTATCATACCTTTTAAAATACATAAATATAATTAGATATTAAAAGATTATTTTATTTTTAAGGCCTTAAAATTATATTCCTCTAACAACCAACAACTACTTTACCATCATTAGTCCGAAATGTTCTCCATATGTTGCCTTTACCTCCAAGTCCATCAACAATCTTTTTGTTAAAATGTTTTAGTTATTAATCCTCTCTATCATTATACTCAATATATCCAACTTTTTCATATCAAAAATTACCTTAACATATTGACTTGTATTGATGTTAATATAAGTTGGAGTAGTTTTATCTATTATGAACATGTTGTCAATTCATGAGTTTCAATAAATTAAATTAACACCAAATTGTAATCGTCAAATTAAATTAGTTAAAGCATAAGATATTTGTAACTTGAATCATTTAGTTTGACCATCATTTAATTTTATGTATCTAAAAATGATATATAAAAAATTTGATTATTAATAATCATTTATAATAATTAAGTTTTGTAATTTTCAATACGATTTATCAACTTAACATGAATATAATATGAAAAGTATGGATTTAGGTTATTCATAATCTCTTTTGATGAAATTTGTGTTGATTCATTATTAATATGATAAAGATTAGGTCATATAACGAATTGATCCATTAAACTCGATTCAATTATGATTTACAAATTAGATCATATCATATTAGGCTTAATCTATTAATTTTTTTCAAAATTACATTGTTTTAGTTTTATTTCTACAAGTTCATTGTGTCATTTTCATTTTATATGAATTATTTTATATTAAAATATTTATTTAACTCGCATAACATATAAGTTAATTGTATCAAATGGATCATATCAGATTATTTATGTTAAATTTAGGTTTAAATTTTTGACATAATTAATATTTTACATTACATTTGAATTGATTCTTGACTTGTTAAATTCATAGCTCACACATAATATTAACATAAACCACCAATCGACATTACTATATTAATAATAATTTAATTTAAAACATGCAATAAGAATTAAAATAGGCTTGGGATGAGAATCTAGTTGTATTTAAAAGAAAGATAACACTACAAAAATCAAACAGAATAGCTACAGAATTTTATCGTTATTAAAATAGAATTTATCGTCGCTATTTATTATGACGACGGAAATAACGACGTAAAATTCCATCGCAAAACCATTTGATGCAAAAATTATCATGACGGATTTAGCTACAGAATATCCGTCACTAAATTCGTAGCTAAATAGCTAGGGAATGTTCATCACCAATTCCGTAGCTAAATGGATAAGGAACTATTTTCCGTCTCTGCTTCCATAGCTAAATTACTATAGATTTTCTTAACTATTTCCGTAGCTAAATTACTATAGATTTCCATAGCTATTTCTGTCACTAAATTGAAAAATTAATTTATATAAAAATTATAATATATTTTTTAAAATACTAAAAATTTGATATAATTATAATAAAATTTAATATGAACTTACAATTGAAATTTAAATTAAAATATTAATGCATAAATGATAAATTAAAAGAGTACAAATGGAATATTTAAGTAAATCAAATGATAAATTAAAAGAATACAAATCATCCCTATTTAAAACTTTCATAGCTACCTCCCTTCCATCATCCAACTTGTCACGGTACATAACACCAAACCCACCCTTGTTGAGGATCCTAAAAGAATCAAAGTTATAATCATTCAAGGTGAAAACCTTGACAAATCCTATATATGTCATGGCACCAGAATTAAAGGACACGGTCTATATCAATCTCCCCTCTATGGCCATCATCATTATTGACATCATCTTCTTCAAATTCCAATCTTTACAATCTTCTTCTTCGCTTATGCTATTACTCATCTCTTCTATAAATCCACTCTGATAAAATGGACATTTGATCTCAACTTCCATAATGGGATTCACCATCTGAGAGCATAAGTAACACCAGTACAGTGTTGATATTGCTGCCTTCATCTTTATTCGTTGCTTAATTACAAAAACCAACCCTTTTATGTGGTCTTTGTAAACAAAATAAAGAAGGAAATAACGTCAGCAAAAACCAATTAAGCACAAGCAACTCCGTCACAAGGAAACAACTCAAAGTGAGAAATAAGTGGAGTGAATTGGGCTAAATTACAAGCCAAATGATGTTGTGTTGCAAGTTGCAAACATTATCTGTTGTCTGATCTAGCAAAAGAAAATAGCAATACATAAAACTTAAGTAGGCAAAGCAGCATCACTGAATGTTTAAAAGATGGAAAACTAATTATATGGTCCTAAAGAAGAGCTCATGTTCCACTGAAACAAAACAACACTGCAAACTTTCAAGATCTATCGATGAGGAAATCAAATATTGCCCAAAAAATAATCAAATTTGCAAAAAGAAAGACCATTGTAAGGATAAGAATTTCACAAATACAACATGTATATGTCTATATCATTCAAAAGTGATAACCGAATGCACAACACAAAGCTTCAAAAGCAAGAAGGATCAAAATACAACCTAGATAGTGAACATATATTACATCATATGCATCGAATAGGGTAAGCTTTATAATAACCTATATATTTTAGAATTTCTTATAAATTTATATATCTTATTTCAAACATACCTTACAAAGAAGATTTCTAATCGCCTCCTTCACAAACCCTGCAAAACTTACCTCTAACACAATGCTCAACCAAAACTAATACTTCCATAATGCTGCACTAGTGTTTCGATACCAAATCCCAATCCCAATCACACTAGGGTTTTAATTTAGACATTCAATCTACAATTTACACAACCATAGAACACAAGCATGAAGTTTTGATCTTGAAAATTACGATAATTAAAATCTACCCTAAAAGCAACTCCAATTATCCGAAACAACATAATTTAAACTATAAAAATAAATGCAATCAATCAAATTAGAGTTAATCAATGGATCAAGGAGTGAATAAAAGTAATAAAAGGGTACATAAATAGCTCTTAATGTGGTAGAAGCAGAGATAGCGTAAGAGCATCGAGGCGAGGAGGAAATAAGAGAGAGATGGAAGAGTGAAGGAGCAGTAGCGGGGTGGGAAAGGAGAAGGCAAGGCTACTGGCAAGCGAAGGAGCTGATGGTGGAACGTAGAGTGTAGGTGGGATGGAGATTGAGGAGTTGATTATGGAAGGAAGAGGAGGAGGAGTCCATTATAGGAATTATGACGAGCAAAACAAAATGGTGGTGGTGAGAGGAAGGTGAAAAGATGATAAAAGTAGAAGTAGAATAATAAAACGACATCATTTTGATTATTCTTCAATTATTTATCCTTATTTTTACTTGCTTATTTATATTTTAAAATATCTCAATATATATATAATATTAATTAATAATATTATATATTATTAAAATCTTTATTTCATATAATAAATTATTCATATTTTATGATTTTACAAAACAAACAAAACATTTTTATTTACTTATTATCTTCCAATTTATACTGAAATCCTTGCGGAAGTATGGTAACATGTGTGATTTATAGTGGTTCGACACTAACTCTTGCTTATGTTCACTTCTTCTAAGTCTTCCATTTAGGGTTCCACTAATCACAGATACAATCAATACAATAAAGGATTCTTCAATTAAATCCTAACCCTAATGTTTTCAAGCTCACACTCAAATCTTTACAATAATTTCAATCTTATAGCAATTAAACTCTCAATTAAACTTATTGTCCCAAGCATTAATCTCACACCAACCCATAAATATAAACCTAACACTTAGGTTATGGGAATACAATGAAAAGAGAGTTAACAATGTTTGAATTATAATACTATAAGTAAACTTACTTATTGTTGAATATTGAAGCTCAAAGGAAATTTTTCTCTATAAAATTAGATGTTAGATTCAAAGTGTAATATGTTCTTTACTGAAATAAATCCATTAGAAAGGGTTTAAAGCCTTTCTGGAAAGTTTGACGGCCGTACTAGACATGGTACGCCCGTATCAACTTAAAAAGCTACATACAAAAATAAGAGGGAAATTAGGTACAGTCGTACCACCCATTGGTACGCCCGTACGAAAACGGTTTTCTTGACAAATAATTTTTCTGTAAGCAACCGTACGGTCGTACCAACTAATGGTATGCTCATACCAAACTCAAGGAAACACAACTAATCGTACCAACAAGTTTACTGACAAACAAAATTCCTATGACTAATGGTACGCTCGTACCAACCAATGGTATGCCCGTACCAAACTCAAGGAAACAAAACTAACTTGGTGTGGTTAACTATATGCTCGTACCACACAACAAAGCAATTTAGTACACCATACCAAAACAGGTATGCTCGTACCAAAACAAGTACACCCGTACCACTTATAAAAATATACTTTAAAATGATAAATAACTTAAATTAACTCACACGTGACACACCCATCAAAATCATGAGTCTAACAATCTCTCCCTTTTTGATGTTGGCAATCAATTTAAGTTCAATTTGCAAAAAAACATGTTTAAATGAAATTTTGATTTGAAAAATTTTAGAAATCTCCCCCTTTATTTTAGAATTCATGCCATCAATCACAATAATCAATCAATCACAAAGAGAAGGAGAAAAACATGAGGATCAGAGCAAACTATATAAAGTATGATTAGAGCAATAAATAGAATTACATGATCAGAGCAATATATATATATATAATTATATGATTAAAATATAAATAGAATCACCTGATCAGACCATTATTCAATTCAGTCATAATCAGAGCAAATGATAATAAGCAACAATAGGAATAGACAAGATAGGATAATGAACTGAATAGACATCAAATGCTATATAAACTCAGAAAATATCCAATACACTGATCAGAGTAGAAATAATAATAAAAGCTATAATACACTAATCAGAGCAACAAGGAAAAGAAATAATAATAATAAAAATCAAAGAAAAACTCTCCAATATCCTAAAATATCTCCCCTTTTGACAACATCAAAATGATCATTGTGGGTCTTGAGGAGGAGGTAGACTCAGTGGAGGAATAATGAAAGGTTCCATCATAAAACTGATGGAATGTAGGTTCTTAAATGTAGTTGTCTGAAACTCATGAAACTCTATTATGTGTTGATCAAATCGTTGATCTAGAGAATGAATATGCTAACAAATATGAGCAAGTTGCTGATTAACCTAGTCAAAACATCGCTCGCAAGCATCTAAGCATCTAGTCGAGAAATGATAACAGCAAGCTGTTGAGAGATAGAATCAATGAATGCAGTAGTTGGAGTAGGAGTGGAAGTACTAGCTGGAGCAGGGGGATTAGGAACAATAGCAAATGAGGAAGATTAACCCTAAAAGTGACGCTGTTATTTGTAGCTCAGAGCCGCCTGGCATGTGGCATCAGTGGAAGGATCTAAAGGGTCAAGCCACTTTGCAGGTGTATCATCTGGAAGTGGCACCTACAAGCACCAATAAATCTCCACAGCTCGTTATCTATAGAGAGAAATAATGTTATTGAGGAGGCTCAATGACTGAAGATGGTTGAGTCATCAAGAAATGTACTCAGTATGAATGATGGACTCATCATCAGGAGTATGTTCAAGGAGCATAGAGTGCTCAATGAATGATAAGTCTAGATTAGGACCTTTTGGTCCAGGAGTGGGTGGAGAAGCTAGAAAGGTATGTAGCTGCTAGTAGATGTAGTGAATGATAGAACCAAAAAGGATAGCCCTGTCAGGTTGCTTCTGGACGTCGACCTCATGGAAAGAGGTCTGAAGCCAATGTCCAGACTAAATGGGGGTACCCGTGACCATAGAGTAAAGAAAGATAAGGTCAGGGCTGGTGATGGTGTTATTAGACTCAAATCTCCTAAAAATCAAACAGGAGATCAGTCTATGAAAGTAGTAGAGTGAGGGAGATTTGAGATAGGAGGCTTTAAGCGTCGAGGGATAGAAAGGAGTATCGAGTGCGATCTCCCTCCAGAAGTCATTGTGGTCAAATACCATGGATTTGGCATTAAAAATGCCATCAGTATGAAAGTCAAAAATTTCATCAAACTCTACAGGAGAAAGAGAATAGGGTATGCGAAAGAGTCTGAAGGTGCAAGAATAAGAAGTAGACAATGAGAAAGTTTGTAGGAACTCTAGAGCTACAGACTGAATATAGTGGTTATTTAAGAATGTGAAATTTGGCCAACCTACATTGGCTAAATACCGCAGAACGTCATTCTCCAATCTGGTCTGACAGAGAGTAGGATGATATGTAAATTGAGAGTGAGAAAAGACTTTCTCACTTAAAATGGAAGTCCTAATTACAGAAGTAAGGGAAGTGCCTTGAGGGTCAAAGCCTGCATGAACTATGCATTTGACTCTACGTCCTTGAGACGAAGAGCCACCACTAGACTCAGGAACAGACATATCAAAAAATAATGAAAAATATACAGTTTAATTAAAAACAGAATTTTTTCAAAAAATTTGATAGAGTTTTGGCTGATTTTTGAAAAACTTAAAAATTTGTACCTACATGGAAATCAATAAAATTTGACATAGAGCACCACAACATAATCCTAAACAACTATCTCTAAAGAACCTAGAGCTAAAATAACCTAGATTGAGCAGAAAATCAAAAAGAAAAATGGAATTAAAATAGTTAAAATGCGAAATAAAAATAGAAGAATCGAGAGAAAACCAACCTAAAATGGAAGAAAGGATTATGGGTAAATGGATTTGGAGTGTTTTGGGACTAATTTTGGTGAGTTTGGTTAAGATTTGAGAGAGAAATCAGAGAAAATTGGAATCCGGTAACCGACAGCAACTGAAAAATCACGTTTAAAACCAGTTTTCCATATCTTGTATGGGCAAACCACCTAGGCGTACGGCTGTACGGCTAAAAAATGCTTGAAAATTCACTATCGCGTATGGGCATACGGGCAAGGCGTATGGCCGTACGAGAGCTCTCAATCAAAAATATTAAGTTTTTGAAACAGATAGGCGTACAGGCATACAGAATCAGTACGGTCGTACCAAATTATGAAGAAAAATGCCTTTGAGATACGTATGGGCATACTAAGATGTGGTACGGCCGTACGAGATATTAAACAAAAATGGGAATTAAGGTAGTAAGATCCGTACGGGCATACAAAAATAGGTACAACTGTACAAGGACTAAAATTCAAAAAACTTTGAAGAGTTCTGAGAATTTTCTTGAAATTTCTAAAGTCTACCAAGTACACCTACTTCAAAAATGAACCATTTATCATTCATAGCTCATGTTTGATGAAGTTTAATCATTCTTCATTAAGGGTTTTTGTAAAAATATCTGACAATTGGTGAGTTGTATCAATAAATTCTAATACAACCTTCCTTTTTGCACATTATAACATAGAAAATGATGCCTAATATCTATGTGCTTAGTCCTAAAATGCTGAATTCCTACACAAATTTATAACACTTGTATTATCATATTTAATGGAGGTACATGAAATACAAACATTGTAATCCCTTAATTATTGTTGAATCCAAAGTACTTAAGCACAACAACAACCTGCGGATATATACTCAAATTCAGCAGTAGACAGAGACACACAATTATGTTTCTTGTTAAACTAAGAAACCAGACAATTTTCTAAGACATGACTAGTACCCGAGGTACTTTTTCTATCTAACACATTTCCAGTAAAATCAGCATCAGAATAGGCAGTCAAGTCAAATGAACCATTCTTAGCATACCACAAGCCATAATGCATAGTTCCAATCAAGTATTTGAAAATATGTTTCACAGCACACAAATGTGATTCCCTAGGAGATGACTGAAATCTAGCACACGTACACACAATAAACATTATATCAGGCCAAGAAGCTGTTAGGTAAAGCAAACTACCTATCATACCTCTATACTTCTTTTGATTAACCTGTTTACCACTTTCATCCAAGGAAAGCTTTGTGGTAGTACTCATTGGAGTTTTGCTCGGTTTTGCATCTTCTAGTCCAAATTTCTTATGTGTATTTGACTTGATTGATGAAGATTTCATCTTCACATTACTTAACTTGAAGTCCTAAGAGATACTTTAACTCTCCCATCATGCTCATCTCAAATACTCCCTACATACACTTTGAGAACTCCTTGTACAACTTCTCATTTGTAGCACCAAATATGATATCATCCACATAGATTTGAACAAGCAAGATATCATGTTTATAATGCTTAATGAAAAGTATTGTATCTGCTTTGCCTTTTTCAAAACTATGATCAATGAGGAAACTACACGACCTATCATACCAAGCTCTAGGGGCTTGTTTAAGGCCATATAAAGCTTTGGTAAGTTGAAAACATGGTTTGGAAATTCAAAATCTTCAAAACTAAGGGGTTGTACAACATAAACTTCTTCATTTATAAAACCATTTAAAAATGCACTTTTCACATCCATTTGAAAAATTTTAAAGTTTATGTGAGATGCATATGCCAACAACATTTTAATGGCTTCTAATCTAGCTATGGGTGTAAAGGTTTTATCAAATTCTATTCCCTCTTCTTGACAATATCCTTGTGCTATTAACCTAGCCTTATTCCTAGTTATGACACCACTCTAATCAAACTTATTCCTAAACACCCATCTAGTTCCTATAATAGATGCATCTCTAGTCTTAGGTACTAAGGACTATACATTATTCCTATCAAACTGATTTAGTTCATCCTGCATAGCTAGCACCCAACTCTTATCATCTAAGGCTTCATTCACATTCTTAGGTTTAATTTGAGAAATGAATGCAAGGTTTTTATGAATATCTTTAAATTTAGAGCGAGTTCTTAGCCCTTTTGATGTTTCACCTGGGATTTGTTCCTTGGAGTGCCCTTTTGGAAATTGCCACTCCTTAAGATGATTACGCTCAATGTGGGTTGTAGCTAAGTGAGGAGGAAGATCATTCACTTCTTCCTTATCAACATCTTTAAGTGTAGCTTCTTGCACATTCTCATTCTCTTCACCTTGTTTCAAAAGGATTCCTACATCATCATCAACAATGTCCTTTCTTAGACCAAGGGAGTTAGTCTCATCAAAAACAATATACATTGATTCCTCTATAATCAAAGAACATTTGTTAAACACCCTATATAATTTACTAGATATTGCATAGCCTAAGAATAGACCTTCATCATTTTTTGAATCAAATTTCCCAAGGTTATCCTTGGTGTTTAAAATGTAGCACTTGCATCCGAACACTCTAAAATATGAAATTCTTGATTTTCTACCATTCCATAGCTCATAAGGATTTTTATTCAAAATCGGCCTTAAATGAATTCGATTGGTGACATAACAAGCGATATTGATTGCTTCAGCCCAAAAGTATGATGGAAATTGATACTCATTGAGCATAGAACGTGCCATGTCACAAAGAGTTCAATTTTTCCTTTCAACTACCCTATTTTTTTGAGGAGTTCTAGGAGATGAAAGGTTGTGATGAATACTATACAAATCATAAAATGATTTAAAGCTTTCATTTTGAAATTCCTTTCCATGATCACTCCTTATTGAAGAAATGTAATAACCCTTTTCATTTTGCATTCTTTTGGTTAAAGTTTGAAAAGCATTGAATGCATCATCTTTATGAGCTATAAAAGAAACCTAAGTAAATCTAGAGTAATAATCAAGAATTACAAGTGCATAATGCATGCCATCTAAACTAGTTACTCTAGTTGGTCCAAAAAAATCCATATGCAACAATTGAAGAGGTTTAGAAGAAGTTACATTATTTTTCACCTTAAATGAGGACTTTACCTATTTTTCCATTTGCCAAGCTTCATACACTTTATCCTTTGCAAATTTGATCTTTGTAAGTCCTACTACATGTTCATTCTTCACGAGATTGTCAATGCTTTTGACGCTAATGTGTCTGAGCCTTCTATGTCAAAGCCATGAATCCTCACTTATAGTGACAAGACACTTCAAATTTTTGTTAGAAATAAAGTTTAAATCAATCATGTAAATATTCTCTATTCTATCTCCTTGAAAGACTAACCTATCATCACTAATCCTATAAACAAGACAACCTTTAGGATCAAAAACAACTTTAAAACCATTATCATACAATTGATTAATGCTAAGTAAGTTATGTTTTAATCCTTCTACTAACAAAACTCTGCTAATAGAAAAGTTGGAATCCTTACCGACCTTACCAATTCCAACAACTTTACCTTTGGCATTGTCTCCAAAGGTGACATTACCTCCCTCATATTTTTCAAGATTAGAAAAAAGACTTACATTACCGATCATATGTCTTGAGCATCCACTATCAAGGTACCATTTATTTTCATTAACTTTGGAGCTCAAGAAGACCTATAAGACATAAATGCATTCATTTCTTTTTAAGCACCCAAATGTATTTGGGTCCTTAGGGGTTAGAAGCATGTGCATAATCATCATTCCAATGTATTCTCCTAATAAAGCATCTATTGGTTGCATGTCCCTTTTTATTGCAATAATGATATAAGACAGTCTTAAATCTAGAATGACTATGTACATATTTCCTTTTGGGTGCATGAGAATGATTATGATTGCATGAACATGAATAATGATGTACCTTATTAGCATGCATTCTGTTTGCTTTAGGATTAACATTTTTCTTTTTAACATTCTTTGGTTTTTGTGTTGAAGTAGAAGCTTTGACAAAAACCATGCTTTTAGAGGTGTACGAGGAGTTTTGATTAAATTCAATACCTTCTTTATTACGGCTAAGTTTTTAGCGTTTCAAAATAGAATCAATTTTAACACCACCTTGTTCAAACCTAGATAAATTATCTTTTAATAAATCTTTTTCTTTTAAAAGCTTATCATTTTCATCCTTTAAAAGATTGTTTTCCTTTTTAAAGCTTTCAAGTTTTGTTTTACAAGAATTAATTTTATTTTGTAAAAAATTTTTCTCTTTTGAAATGGATGCAAACTTACTTTTAAGTGATTGATGCTTCCTAGCTAAGTTTTCATACTTTCTTAGGAGTTCCTCTGATGCATCACATTCATCATCATCATCATCACATTCATTATTGCTATAATAAGATTGAGATGATGTTGTTACCTCATCATCTAAGAATGCCATGAATTAAAGATTGGCTGCTCCTTCATCACCAAACACCTCCTCATTTGATTTACTATCGTCATCCCACATAGCCTTTAATGCCTTCTTTTTGAAAGGCTTTGATTGTTGAGGTAAGGGCATTCATTTCTCATGTGTCCCGGCTTGTTGCATTCATAGCAAATGGCTTGATTCTTTCAAAAGTTATCCCTTCGGTTCAAGTCTCTTCTTTGCTCGAATGACTTCTTGCCATCTGTTTCAAACTTCTTCTTCTTCATAAGAAGAGTCTTGATACATTTGGAGAGGAGGGCTACTTCATCATCGATCTCCCCTTCGCTTGTGGAAGAGGCATCTTCTTCTTTCAAAGCCTTAAGTGCAATCCCTCTCCGCTTGTCTTCCTCAACTCCTTATCTTAGTGTAATCTCATGTGTAAGGAGTTTCCCTAAAAGTACATCGATCGACATAACTGATAAGTCATTTGCTTCTTCAATGGATATCACTTTAGCCTCCCAATCCTTCTTAGGAAGAACTTACAAGATTTTGTTGTTGATGTCTTCTTTTTGGTACATCTTGCCAAGTCTCATTAGGCTATTAGTGATCACAATGAGTCGTTTGTACATTTCAGAAATTGACTCGTTTGCCTTCATTATGAACAGCTCGTATTGATATGTCAACAATTGAATTTTCTTGTTCTAAACTTGATTAGTTCCTTCATGATGATTCTCCAAAGCAGTCCATATTTGCTTTGCCATGACACAATGTGATACTGGTCCATACTCGTTACGATAGTACAATATAGTATATTCATCACCTTCTTATTCCAAAAATTTGCTTTCAATTCCTCCCTAGTCCAATTTTCTCTGGCTTTAAGTGAAATAACATCATCAATCGTAGTTGTTGGAGGCGAGAACTCATTTACCATCAAGTCGAACAATTCAATTCCATCGCTGTCCAAGAAAACTTCCATGCGGTACTTCCAATATGGATAGTCAGTTCCATCAAAGAATGGGGATCTTGTAAATAATTGACTCTCAATGGTGGCCATAAGATCTTTCACTCTAGAATTTTACTTTTAATGTAAATGAGCACCAAAGCTCTGATACCAAATGAAATCCCTATGAAAGTATGGCAACATGTGAGATTTATAGTGGTTTGGCAATAACTCTTGTCTACATCTACTTCTCCTAAGTCTTCCACTTAAGGTTCCACTAATTATGGATACAATCAATACAATAAAGGATTCTTCAATTGAGTCCTAACCCCAGTGTTTTCAGGCTCACACTCAAACCTTTATAATAATTGCAATCTCACAGCAATTAAACTCTCAATTATAACTTAATGTCCCAAGCATTAATCTCACACCAACCCACAAATACAAAACCTAATACTTAGGTTATGAGAATACAATGAAAAGAGAGTTAACAATGCTTGAATTACAATACTAAAAGTAAACTTACTTCTTGTTGAATATTGAAGCTCAAAGGAAACTTTTCTCTGTAAAACTAGCTGTTAGATTCAAAGTGTAATATGTTCTTTACTGAAATGAATCCGTTAGAAAGAGTTGAAAGCCTTTCTGGAAAGTTGCATACGGTCGTACTAGACATGGTACACCCGTACCAACTTAAAAAGCCATATTTAAAAATGAGAGGGAAATTAGGTATGATTTTCCTGATAAACAATTTTCCTGTGAGCAACCGTATGGTCGTACCAACTAATGGTACGCCCATACCAAAACAAGTTTATTGACAAACCAAATTCTTGTGAGCAATGGTATGCTCGTACCAACCAATGGTACGCCCGTACCAAACTCAAGGAAACAAAACTAACTTGGTACGGTTAGCCATATGCTCGTACCATATAACAAAGCAAATTGGTACGCTTGTACCACATAACAAAGCAATTTGGTACACCCGTACCAAAACAGGTACGTCCATACCACTTATAAAAATATACTTTAAAATGACAAATAACTTAAATTAACTGACACGTGACACACATATCAAAATCCTGGATCTAACACATACCATTAATATATTATTTATTTCATATCATATTTACTTAAATTAATCATTTTACTTATTATTTATTTATTTATTTATTTCTTTTATATAATAATTTTATTATATTATTATGATATAATAATTTTAAATCATATTATCAATAATAATGCATATTTTATATTCATTAATTTGACTTTTTCTGAACTCCACAAAATCAAACTATTTTAACTCACTTTCATTTACGTGCAATCAAAATTCTTTGTCTAATTTTTCAGTTTCTTCTTTTATTCACTAATTTCAATTAATTGTCAATCAAAATTAATATTAATATTAATATAAATGTTCAACACACAAATCCCAATTATAATCAACTAAATATTATTACATAAATAATTGCATATTCATTTATAATATTAATTTAAAATTGCATTTCCTTCTTTTTTTTTAAACAACATAAATATTAGTAATTCTGTCACACCCAGCCCATACCCAGGCAGACATGCTCCCACGCCACAAGCAGCGGCCCCCAAGAGAAGACCAGTGCCTGTAACGTCAGGGATACATCGTGAAGACGTCGTATGGGGACACATTCTAAGCCTAATGGTGGTT
The DNA here is from genome assembly GCA_948192965.1 of Dalechampia spathulata. Taxonomy (NCBI): domain Eukaryota; kingdom Viridiplantae; phylum Streptophyta; class Magnoliopsida; order Malpighiales; family Euphorbiaceae; genus Dalechampia; species Dalechampia spathulata. The sequence continues at coordinate 4 of CANYBF012597538.1, read as the reverse complement.
ATGC
>CANYBF012597466.1:0-51239 GCA_948192965.1 Dalechampia spathulata | reverse complement strand
GGGATTTCTTATACGAGCATTAGCAGGTTAGCTTCCCTTGTGGTATAGTCGTTGTTTGCCTGAGACGGGCGGGCGACGGTTATGCTACGGGAGCTTGTCGCATCCTCTTGAGTTTGGGTCGGGGGTGTGACAATAATTTTTTTCAAAAGGAAGGCTAAATTTTTTAAATATATATTAATGGTAAAGTGAAAAAATATCTTAACAGCTAAATGTTAGCAATATTAATGCTTCTCATCCACTCTTTCAACCTCTATTCATTTCCCTATTTGACAAAATCAATGGTCATAATTATTATTAGCTATTTTAGTAGTTGTTATATATTTTAGTAGTGTTTAATTGTTGAGTACTAGTTATTAATGTTTAGTTGTTTAAATATTAATTTTAAGCTAAAATGTTCGATAATAATAGTGTTTACATTAATGATTAAATAAAAAATGTTCAAATATAAATAAAAAAGCTAACATATAACCACTAAAAGTTAGGAGGATTAACTTTTCATCAACTACCCCTTTAACCTCTAAACACTAAATTGTTCTAAAGATTACCAAACAAACATAATTTAAAGAAGTAGTATTTTGATTAAATCAAAACATTAGAAACTACTTGAATTATTATTGTTGAACATAGTCTTAGGCTATGTTCAACAATAGTGATTTAGGTAGTGGCTAGCATTTTAATTAAATCAAAACATCTATTTTTCTAAATAATGTTGCTCAATAACATCTAAAATGAGTAAGAGTGAGCAAAAATTACTGAGAATCAAAAAAATCAATCGAATTGATGATATTTGGTAATTTCAATTCAATTTTTTCAATTTTATGGTTCAATTTGATTGTATTATAATATTTTTTAGTCTTTGATTTTCGGTCTGGTTTGATATATTGAATAACTGAATAGACTAAAAATCAAAAAAATTGAATATCAAAACAACGTTGTTTCATTTTGTATTATTAACCCAAGGATTTATTCTAATTTATTTGAATCCCTAATCCTTATTCTCGTCCTGTCCCGTATTTCTTTACACACTTACACCTCCCTTGATAGTGAATCCCTAATCCCTATCATTTGCTTGGTTGTTCCTTCTCTATTATTTCAGTTTCACAAAAATAAATTTCATTAAAAAAAACTTCAATTCAAACTATCAACAACTTTAGCTACTTCTCCTTCGATAATCTCTCTATCATCGCTTTCATTAGCTACTGATCCTTTATTGCTCTTGCTAGTGATTTCCTCAAGGTATTCTGATATCTTCTTTGCCCTTTATTTAATCCTTATATTCCTTATTTGACAAATAGCTCCATAGTAAAAATTCATGAAAACTTGTACTCAAAGGTAAACTTCTTTACATATACTCCTCATCCACTATTAAATGGTTGATTAAATAAATTAATCGTTAATGTGGTTACTCATACTACATATTCATTACTTATCTTGAAGCTATTTGAATAAATCTATTATTTGGTAGTGTTTGTAACAATATATCTATGGTGTGGTTTTTTTGGTTTATTCAATTTTGATGGATATTTATGGTTTCCATATTATTCAATTTAGTTTTAGTTTTGATTTTCACATATTCGGTTATCGGTTAGTTCAATTCAATTTTTCTAGATTAGTTTTCGTTTTATTTGGTTTGGTTCAAAATTTTCAAAACGTCAATGAAGCTCATCCCTTTTAAACTTTAACTCAACCTCTATTATCAAACAACAATAAAATGTGCGAGAATCCATTTGACCAAACTAAATTATTTTTTAACAACATAAATAAAATGCTAAACATTTACTTGGGAGAATATGTAAAAATAATAGAGTTTTAATTAATTTATAATCAAATTTAATTTAAATTGATTTTTTGAAATTTTCATATTACTTTAATTAATTAATTAATTTAAGAATTTTAATGAGTTAAATATTATTTAACTAAACTTAATATATATTAAATAAATCTTACTAAATGAATTTAAATAAATTAAATTTTAAATGATTTATAACAAGTTTAATTAATTTATATTTTATATTATTTATTCATCAATGATTGCGTGTGAGAATTTTTTCGGGATTTATTGAATTTGAAGTTCTAAAATAAAATAATTCATTTCCTATGTCTAAAAAAATAATTAAATTTTTTAGATAATAATTAAAAATTAAAAATTAATAATATCTTTGATTTGTTAATAAAATTTTATGAATTATAGTATAAAAATTATATGATCAAATATAATTAATAGGTATAAAATGAAAAAACAAGATGGAATATTTATTAATTTTGTGTATTTATATTTATACATGAAAAAATTATATCATGTAGTGTTAATTTATTAATCCTTATTAGTCATTCACAATACAATTAATAATTCCTATGATATTATCTTATAACTTATTTAAACATTTATTATCTATTATTATTATTATTATTATTACTAATTTATAGTATATTAATTTATTTATTTTTGATTAAACATATTTTATATTTATTATAGAAGTAAACATGTCACGTCTTCGATAAAGGATGACAATTTTCCATTATTTTTGTTAATAAAGAAAAATACATATTTCTACATATACATCCCACCCACAAACTGTGTCCTCTCCTATCTGAATATTTCTCGATTCAATATTCCTTTTTCCTTTTTCAAGAACACTGAATTCTCTTATTCTTTAACTCTTTACATAAGAAAGAAAAACAGAGAGAGGACGTCTTCTCTGTGTTCTTGCCCTGTTTTGCAACTGGTTCTTTGCTCTGTTTTCCTTCCAAAACAATGGAAGACGATTTCAAGAAAATATCAAAAAGGAAACAAGTCAGAATCCCTCCACCAAGAGGCCAAGTTAAACGTGGAATATTCAGAGAATTTGCCAAGAAAATGAAGGCCATAGTGTCAGTCCTTGGAGCTTCGTGGAAGAAGAAGAAGAAGAAGAGAAAAAATGGCAGCGATAGGAACACAGCAGATACAGTATCAAACACTTAAAAAAGAAGCCAATTCAGATTCACTGATATTATTAGATTCATGGGTTGGAGAGATGCAATGGGTAAATAAATAATTCGAAAGGGATCGGAGAATGTCATGCAGAAGAAGAAGGTTCTTGTCTGATTAGGGCACATTTTTTGTAAGAAATACAAAAATTTTACCTTACATTAGTGCTTGTTCTTAAAATCAAATTGATATTTTCTTTCTAAAATAATAGTTAAATTTTTTTTAAAAATAAAATATCATATAAAATAAATATATTCTTTTTGTACATTTTATTTCAAATACTGAAAAAAGTAATCGTACATCTTTTTAATTTTTAAGTTTATAAATAAATCATATAAATTTTTTGATTAAAATTTCGAATATTAAAACTCAATTTAAATGCAAAAAAATTCAATAAATTGAATCAACAAAGGATCAATCATTTGTATTATAATAAATTGCTAGATTCATATGTTAGATCGACTGGTTCAAATTTTATGAAATTTTGATCTTTTTTAAATGTGCTTTTTTTTTTCTAGTCAAAGGATTAGGGGAAGAACGTTAAAGACACATAAATTTATTTATTTATTTTTCTTGGTAAAGTGATTGGACATTATCAAGTTGATGAAAACTCCATTTTTGGTATTTTCTTTACCAAATAAAAATGAATAGATTTGAGTCAACCTTTCATGTGGGTTTTATCTGATATATTATTATTATTATTATTTCTATTTAATTAAATCCGGTGGTGGGTTTATGGTAAAATAAAAAAATATTGGTGGGTGGTGAGCTCATGGCTTTATGGATAATAATAATAAGTTAAATTATAAATTTTTTTATTTTGGCTAAATGTAAGTAAGTATTTTATAATATATATTTAAAAATTTTTGTATAATTTAAATATATCATATATAAAATTATGAACATATTAATAATATAATAATTGATACACAGATTTCTTTGGATAGACATGTCTCCCACCATATCCTACCATTCATTGACATCTTCCAGCCTCGTCCTCTTTTTCCCATTTCTCCTCATGAGCACCTCCCATTCTACATGGATTACATCAAAATGTATTATCAAATTTTTGAAATATTTATTCATATTTTCTTATTTTTAAAAATAAATTATTTAATTTTTCATATAAAATTATCATATTTAATTAAGAGTCCAGAAATTTGTATGAATAAATTTATAGAATTTTATCATTTAATTTTTAACAAAATAAAATAATTCATGAAAAATTAATTTCTAATTTAAAGTTGTATTTAAAAAAGTAAAATTTCTAAATTTTCTTTTTCTTAATATAAAATATTTAATTTTATTATAAAAATATCATTAATATTTCACAAATTTCATAAAATTTGGAGATTTTTTATATAAATTTTCCCACATGCAGATCCCACTCAGTGTTGCTTTCTGATCTTTTAATTCCCTTTTCTTTTGCCAACTTTCAAAGCCCTTCTTCAGTCCTTCCTTCCTTTCTTCCACAAACGATTTCCATCAATCTTCCATTAAAGAATGGATAGCAGAAGCAACAACAAAGCAGAGAAGAAGCAAGGAAATACGACCAGCCTTCTGCAGCCAAGAAGAGGAAAAATCGGTGCCCAGATTCTTGACGACATAGTTTCCTCGATAAAAAATTTGACACTCGCCGGAAGAGAGATCAAGGAGGAAAAAGAAGAAGAAACACACGGTAGAAAGGCAGCAAGAAATAACCATTCCAAGTAGAGTTTCTTTTAACAATTCCAAGCAGGAGGACATTGTTGCAAACCCCTTCATCTTTCTTCTCCTTCGCCATTTTAAACTTCTTCTCTTTTCGTAAGAAACATTACAATGTAATTGCCTATGTGAACTTTCAGTTCTCTCTTTAGAAGCATTAATCTTTTTTAATATTTTTTTTAGTTCTTTTTTTTTTATTAATTCAAAAACAAACAAAATCGAATTAAAATAAAAATATATATATAATGAAAGGTATTAGAGAATTAATGATCCATTAATATTCATAATTACATTTAAATATAAATGAAAGAAAAATTAAATAATACAAAAATAAATAATTGATTATAATTAAATTATAATTACTTTTTTCAATTATATGATTAAAATGATAAAAAAAAAAGATGATAAGATTTTAGTTTATTGTTGGAATCTCAACTGTTACATAAAAAAAATAATTTAAATATTAAAGAAAATATTTTAACATAAAATAAATAAATAAATAAATATTTATACTCCAAAGATAATGACGAATGCAGTGAACATGAATAAACAACTTGAAGGGCGTGGGGCTATCATGAATTTGTCTTTTTCACTCATATATTTGAACGCTTTTTCATCCAGTATTTCATCTGTGATCTGTCTATTGCAATGTCTTATCTTGCCTTTCTTAGAGCACATATAAACCTTAATTACTTGATTTTTGAAGCTATTTTCATAATTACAGGTATATTTGCATGCAATACTAAAGAATCCAAATCAAATGAAAAGAACATCAAAGGAAGAGTTTAGGATTGACTAGTCTTCTAACATGTTCATGGTAGTAAGTGGTAAGAGATGACGTCTACTTACAAGGTTCGATATCTTCACAGGATCTTGAAGTGGGTCAAAAACTACTTCTCAAGTATTAGTGGACGAAAAATTTCTTCAATCAATGTCCCTCCCAAAACATTATCTCACTATTATTATTATTGATATTATTTTAGAATTTTAAGAACCCGAATGCGGGACCAATTTGTAATATTTTCTTGGCCTGATCTTCTAATTTATTGTCTTTTCATTGGGTTTTTTCCCAGATGATCAAAGAAAATAACAGTTCACCTTTTGACCACATTTAGGGCAGGCTGAAATTAGAAGAATTTAAATTTCATAATTTATAAAAATTTAAATTCATCATTTTTAAAATTTTAAAATCAATTTTTTTAAAATTAAAAAATATAATAAAATCAAATATATATATATTATTATATCTTTTTACATAGATAAAGTGGAATGGTCAGCACCATCAAATTATTTCATTGGATCAAATTTCTAGCTGTGATAGAGGCCATTTGGCTAAGTACTTATTTATTTATTCTGGATAATTAAATTTGAGGTCCATTTACATTTTAATTAATTATAATATTAGCACATAAAACTTTAGCCAGTTACATCATTATCCCTAATTGCCTTCGATATCATAGCTTCATCTCAATTCATGATAAGATTATAATATCATTATTAATTTATAAATATTTTATTTTTTAATTAAGGGAAAGGCATAACTCATCCATGACATAATATCAATGGTCCTTTTATTAAAAAATTAGATGCAACCTTAAAAAGTTGAACCCTAAATCTTTTATTTATTCATTTTATTATATTTAATAATATATATAAGATGTTGAATACTACGGACTCTCTTTCAAAATTAATTGATAATATATATGTATATATATATTACTTCCCTTTGATATAGAATAATTAATACAAATCTTATTATTAAATATTTTTGAAGAATATTTTAGTAAAATAACATCTAATAAAGATTTTTTTAATATTGATCAAATAGCCATAATAAATAATTAAAATTAAACAAAATATATGAAGCATATCAATCCATCAAATAAAAATTAAAATAAAAAATCATAAAATTATATTTGTATTATAAAAATTAATGATATGCAAACAGCTTTAATTTAACATGTGGATAGAATAATATATCATAATAAAAACGTGGTTTTGTCATTGCCAACGTCAACAACATGAAAGTGCCTTGTCCTTTTTTAAACTTTGCCTTGCCCTTGAAGCCTCCTACGTCACAACTTCATTTTACTTTAATCCCCATACCCAAAAAAAAAAAAAACACGTAAATATCTAAAATAGACCAATTAAGAGACATTTCATCATTCTACTTATTATTTGATTTAATTTTCTATTAATAATTAATTTTTAAAATTATATCAAATATTAAACATATCAAATAATTTGTAAATTTTAACACTTTAAATTTATTTAAATTTTAATGTTAATTTTTTTAATACTTAATTTTTAATTTTATCAAATTAAAATATTTTTTCAGATTGAATTTAATTAATTACTTCTCCACTATCTATTCTAGGTGCTTGAAAATACATCATAAAAAGCTAGAAAGTAGATGACAAAATAGAGTTCAAAATAAATAAATAAAGACCATAACCCCTACCCCTAAGTTTAAGTATATATATATATATATCCTTAAAATGCAATTTTATTCTGATATTTTTAATAATCTTTTTTGTCTCCAAGCTAAACTATATTTATATGTAAAATGATTAAAAAAATACTTTCAAACAATGCAAATATATATATATATATATATATATATATATATATATATATATATCATCTTCTATAATAATTTAATCTTTGATTTTTTTTTATTTCTATTTGACTTATAAAGGAATCATTTTTCTTTCCCCAACAATGAGGAAGAATGTTATTTAAACTTGATTCATATTTTTAATTTTATATATATATTAAATTAATTAATAGAAATTAAACATAATTATTTCTTGTTTATATTATAGTTGATCTATTTGTTATAAATAAGATTTAAATGAATCTGATACTTATGATGGATAGTAAGTATTGATTTGATGCATTTAGTACAGAATGATGATAGGAAGCTTGTGGAGTACAAAATGTAATTTTCTTCTTCTTGTATAATGAAAAAAACCATATAAATTGATATGTTTCTTTTAAGAAAACTCATATTCAACCATGAGCTTAAATTATAAATCATGCACCTTTAATTTATAATATTAATTTTATTAAAGTTTGATTTTGGTTTGTGATAATTAGTATGAATTTTGTTTGATATTATGATGTAAAAAAATATTTTTAAATTTATATTTATTTTTTAGTTAAAATTATAGTTTGAAAATATAATTTAAAAAATCAGATAAATAAAAAAGCAGCTGTAAAAAAATTTTAAAAATCAAAAAATTAATTTAAAATGATTTTAAAAGTATATTTTTACCTTAAATAATAATAAGGGTAAACACACTTATGATAGGTCATTTGAAAATTTGAGTTGTTTTTGAATATAGAAATGAAAGCTTCATTTTATTGGGAGAAGAGCTTGATAAACTTTAGATCAAGTCTAATTAGATGTAAAAATGAAATTGAAAACTAGGTCTAGATAATATTAATGCTATACATAGGGTAAACAAAATATCAGTCAAACATACCAATATCTATTCATAAAGTCAAGTGACCATTTTACAATAAAAGATACTATTTTATAATAAAAGATAATATAAGTGACATTGATCATGCACCTCTATATCTTATCATTATATGATAATCATTCAAGAATATATTTATCACTATAATCATTCAATAATATATTGTTAAAATTGATTTTTATTATCTAATTATATATATATAAAATAACATATAAATTATTAGTTTTGAATTTAAATTTGAATAACATATAATAACATAAAATTTAAATTTAAAAATAACATATAATAATAAAATATTATTAAAAAAATTTAAATTTGTTAAAATTTATTTTATTTTATTTTAATTTATAGCAACTATTTTTTATAATAAAATTACGTAAAAATATTACTTATAATTATTTTTAAAAGTATGAGATATTTTTTAAAATCATAAAATATCTTATATTGTTAATATCGAACTTAAGATTTTCAAAATTTACAAGATAAAAATTAAGTGAAATACATTGATTAAATACATGAATTTTTAATTAATATTCTAAAATAATTATTTTATCATTACTTCTAAATTTATTAAAATTAATTTTGTTAGACCCTAGGTTTTGATGGTTGAGTCACATATGAGTCAATTTAAGTTATTTGTAATTTTTCTAAGTGTTTTATAGTTGGTACGGCATACCAAATAGCTTTGTTGAGTGGTATGGTCATACGACTGGCTGTACCTAATGTGTACTGTATTATTGAGTTTGGTACGGGCGTACCATTGGGTGGTACGGCCGTACGTCAACTCGTAGGAAATAGGTTTGTCAGTAAACCTGTTTTGGTACGAGCGTACCATTGCTCGCAGGAAAATGGTTTGTGAGGAAACCTGCTTCGGTACGGGGGTACTAATGGGTGGTACGGCCATACGCGAACTTGCAAGAAAATTGTGTATCAGCAAAATTGTTTTGGTACGGGTGTACCAAGTGGTGGTACGGCTGTACCACATTTCCCTCTTATTTTGTAATCTATAGTTTTGAATCTGTACGGGCATACCAAAACAGTACGGTCGTACATGACTTATAAAACAGATTTATAAGTCTGTTAAATGGCTAGTTTTTGTGAAGAACTTTCATACTTTGATTTCTAACTTGCTAAACCGTGCAGAACATTTTCCTTTGAGCAATATTCATCTATTACAAGTAAGTTTCAGCTTGTATTCTTCAATTACTTTTTTTATTGTATTCCCACAACCTAGATATTAGGTTTTGTAATTGTGGGATTGGTGTGTGATTAATCTATAGGGATTAAATTGTATTTGAGTAATTGTAAGGACAATCTTTGTAAAGGTTAGAGTGTAAGCCTTGAAAACACTAGGGTATTGGATCCATTTGGGAATCCATTTTGTAAATTGATTGAGTTTTTAGTGGAACCCTAAGTTGAGACTTAGGAGAAAGTGGGACGTAGGTAAGAATTTGGCCGAACTACTCTAAAATCACACGTGTTGCCAATGGTAGAAGGAATTTCAAATTTTAATTATTTAATATTAATAATTTTAATTTATAACAACTAAATTATATTTAAGAATTATTATTAAATTCAAATATAAATATGAACTATTTTTATTATTTGAAGTCTAATTTATTAAAATTAATTTTTATTATCAACTTTTATATAAAAAATAAACATTTAAATAATTAACGTTAAGAAAATAAAATTTTATTAAATAATCTAAATTTATTACAATTTATTTTATTTTATTTTAATAATCTAATAGTAATAGTTTTAATTTATGATAACTAATTTTTATAATAAAATTATATAAAGAATATTACTTTTGATTTTTTTAAAAATATGAACTATTTATTAAAATTATAAAAGATCACGCATTGTTAACATATAATTTAACTTTTTTAAATTTACAGTTAAGCAAAATAAATTTATAAAACATATGTCTCATATTTTTAACTAATATTATAAAAAGAGAGGATAACAAGTAAAATGATTATTTTATCATTCTCTCTAAATTTATTAAAATTAAAGTTAATTTTATTTTAATTATCTAATATTAATAATTTTAATATATAATAACTAATTTGAGAATTCTATTCAAAATCAAATATAAATACAAATTATTTTTATTTAATTTATTAAAATTAATTTTTATTATAAAATTTTATATAAACCAACATATAAATAATTCATTTTAAGAAAATAAAATTTTATTAAAAATTTAAATTTATTGAAATTAATTAATAATAATATTTTTAATTTATAATAATTAATTTATATAATAAGTTTATATAAAAAATATTATTTATGATTTTTTTTAAAATAGGAGGCTTTTATTAAAGTCACAAATATCTCATATTGTTAAAGTATGATTTAAATTTTTTAAATTCACACTATAAAAATCAAATGAAGTAGATTGAAGAAATATACTTCTATTAAATTTTTAAGTAATACTAATATTATAAGAGGAAATGAGAATATTACTTCTAAAATTATTAAAACTAATTTTAATTATTTAAATGTAATAATTTTAATTTATAACAATTAATTTCTATCTAAGAATTATATTTAAAATCTAATATAAATGCAAATATTTGTATCATCTAATAATTAAATTCAGTAAAATTAATTTTTATTATCATAATTTTATATAAATAATCAACAAATGATTACTTTTAAGAAAATAAAATTATATTAAAAAATTTAAATTTATGAAAAATAATTTTAGTTTATTTTAATAATAGTTTACAATAATTAATGTTTATAATAAAATTATATAAAGAAAATATTATTTATAATTTTTTCATAAAAATGATATATTTATAAAATTATAGAGCATAATTTTAAAATAGAGTTTTAAATCATATGTATAATAATAAAATTGTAAAGAGATAAAAATTTCATTATAAAAGTGATGTATAATAATATAATTTTATTAGAGTTAAAACTATACTTTATAATATAATTTTAAATAATATGTATAATAAAAAATTATGTATTATAATATTATTTTATTAAGATTAAAATTATGCATTGTAATGAAATTTTTAATAGTGTATAGAATAATAATATTTAACTAAAATTAAAAAATATTATATAAAATAATATAAATAATAAATTAAATAATTATATATATATATATTAAAAGAGTTCCTGAGTAAATTTTCTGATTTAGCTTTCTTTCATTTTTACCCTTCTATTGTATTATATAAATACCATAACTCATAATAATAAAAATAAAAATTGATTGCTTTTGGTAATATCAAGATGAGGGGTGTATATTTGAATGTTAGTGATACCATTTTTGCATTTTTTTTCTAAATTTTTTGTGAAAAAGTTTTATTTGACCTTCAACTTTTCTAGACCCTAAATTTTTTTAAAAATCAATTTAATTAATTTAATTTTTTGAAATTATAAATTTAAATATTGTTTCAATTTTTATTGACATATAAATTTAATTTTAATATATAATGGTAATACAAATCCATTCATAATTTAATATTTTTATTAAATTATACAATTTTTTCATTTTACATAATTTAATATTTTTATTTAATAAATTATATATATATTAATATATTGTTAATAAATCTATAATCATGTTACCCTATTCGAATAAAATATAGACAAGATAACCTTAACATTATTTCTATTATTTTTAATTATTTTAAACAATATTAGTAATTTCATATTTATTCCATTGAAATATTTTTATTTTTATAATATAATATGAATAATTTTTTTAAAAAAGAAATCTTATTTTTACTTTCTACAAAATAATGTTTTTATTTATAAAAGTAGTATTCATTTTAATTAAACTATTTAAAATTTTTTATTATATTAATTGGTTTTAATACACTTTATTTCATTTATTATTAAAAACTACTTTTTTTGTGTATTTGAAGTTGAAAAAAATTATAAAATAGTTAAAATAATTTATCAATATAAAAGATTCATAATTAGTAATTATATTTACCAAGATTTTAAATATTTAAAAAATAAAAGAAAATCTTTATAATAATAATTTAAATAATATATAATTATGGATAAAAAATAAGAATAATTTTTTGCAATAATTTTAGTTACTTTTATATACAAACCTTAAGTAGATAAACAATAATATATTTATTAAATTATTTTATTCAATAATAAAAAAATTGTATCATTGAAGAAAATAATCATGAACTTAATCATTTCAAATTTTTATATCAATAATAAAAACCTATAAATATATGTCATGAAAAATCACACTATATTAAAAAAAGTTATATCCAAATGAATTTAAATATTTATTTTATTTTCAATTTTCAATTTAAAAAATTTAATATTAATTTTACATTATATAATCATCTTAATTATTGTTAAACTATATTTAATTAAATTATATTTTATTTAACATGTTTAGGTTAAATTGAAAATTTATTTTTGGATTAATATGTAAAATAATAGTCAAAACTTTATTTTTACTATTTTAAAATTAGTTTTTAAAGGATAAATGAAACCATTAAATTAAAAAATATTCATAAATCTTTTAAAATATAATATAATAATTTTATTCTTTTTGGTTATGTACTTTATAATAATATAAAAGTGTCATACCCGTATTTGAGACCCTAGAAGTTTTGGTCTTTTTGCATATGAGTGTTTGGATGTATACGTGTATGTGTACATGTCTTGATACGAATGCATGCATATGTGCAGTGTATTTATGCTTGCGTATCCGTCGTGATGACGTGCTGCTATGTATATTTATATATACGCGAGGTGTGTGAATGATTGCATGCATGTTTTCTATGTGTTTTGGTGTTTTAGGTGGCGTGAGACGAGTGAGAAGGGGAGAATGGTTGGTGGTACGGACGTACGGGGATCTGTACGGTCGTACCGAATAGGGGAGCTGAGGGGATTTAGTTCCTGGAGGCCATACGAACGTACCAGAGGGTGGTCCGGCCGTACGCGTACTCGCAGGAAATTGGGTTTGTTAGGAGAGTTGTGGACTTATGAGTGTACCAAATCTGGTACAGGCGTACGGAGACTGGTACGGCTGTACGCGACTTAAAACTGACTTTTTAAATAGATAAACATCAACCTTTTTCTTATGTTTCCTTCACCTATCTTCTTAAAACCCGCCCCAAACCCTAGGAAGCAGTCTTCCTTGTTGCTGTGAAGCAAGCGGAAGTTGGTTTAACGAGGCTAGAAGCTTAGATACGTGGATAGGCGTTAGAAGTGGTCTTCTTTCAGGTCTGTGCTAGCTTGTATTCGTTTGTGCTAGTGAGTTATGTTTATGCTAGTTGTCTTTCTGCTGTTCTTTTCTTACTTCTAAGCCAAGTATGGCTATGGAACTGATGCTCGGGGATCAAATCCCCTATGTTTATGTTAGTACGTGCTTGTTGGATGGTTTTTGGGTTCCGAGAGGGAATGTATCGTATGCTTATTGGTTCGGGAAGGAACGTATCTTGTGATTATTGATGATTGGCATTTAGGATTGCCTTATGGCTTGTTCATGCATCATGTCATTAAATTATTGTTCATTAGCATGGCATAACATGGTGACGGGGAGAAATAAGGGTGGCTAGGTACGAGAAGTACCGGGTACGAGAGGTACTGAATGATCTGTTAGGGATGAGATGTCCCCACAGGTACAAGATGTACCAATATCAATTAATATGGTGAAGGGAGTGAGATGCTCCTACAGGTGCGAGAAGTGCCAGTATTAATTGATATGACAACGAAATGAGATGTTCCGGAAAAGAGTGCGAGAGGCACCAAAATGAGGGCGAGTGCATGATATGATGGTAGACGGAACATTCATGATTATGTGATGTATCATGAATAGTTGTTGGCAGAGATTGCCAGTATTGCCTGTGATACTGTTAATTGACTGTGTGCTCTGTGTGCTGAATAGATTGGTGAGTATGTGATTGGGTGTGTATACGTTTGTTTGTATGTATGACATGTTATTTGTTCCTAGCACCACTGAGATTATTCTCAGCGTTTATCATTTGATGAATGTAGGTCCGAGTGCAGAGGGCGAGCACCGTGACTAGAGTTACACCAACTGGTTCGTGTTATAGCTATCTGATAGAGAACCCAGACTACTGGACAGACTCCTGCGGCTTGTATATTTGTGCATAGTCCTTTTATAGTTGTATTTGGCAGTATACTAAATGTATTGTATAAGAATTCATTAATGTAAAGGGGTTTTGTTATTATTTGTGTAACATTTATGTTTGTTGGATTCTTATAGGAGCATTAGAGTTAAAATCCCTTGTGGTATAATTATTGTTTTCTTGAGACGGGAAAGCAATGGTTATGCTACATGATCATGTTGTCACCTCGTGGGTCTTGGGTCGGGGTGTGACATAAAAGTGTTAATTTTAAATTTATTTCAAAATATAAATTATATAAAAGAAAAAACTATATAATTTAATAAATATGTTAATTGGAAATATAATTATTATATAATTTGTTTTCAAAACTATTTAACATATATGATAAATAATTTCAAAGATTAAAATAATTTTTATTTAATGTTTAATTTTAAGAGATAATTTAGCCCAAAGGATATTAAAAAGGGTGTAAGTTTAAAATTATAATTCTTTTTATAATTTTTATTTATTCTTAATAATATTAAAATTTTCATATATGTATTATCTTATTTCTACTCATATTATTAATAATTAATAATTAATAATTAATAATAATAATAATAATAATAATAATTATTATTATTATTATTATTGAATTTTGTTATATTTTATATTTATGATGATAATATAAATAAACTATTTCATAAAACTAGGTGATAGTATTACTAAATGTAATAGAATTTTCAATATGAATATTTAAGGTAAGTTATTAATATCTATTTGACATTATTTAATTTAATTAAATTACTAGTGATTGATATTTTATATACATAATATAAATTTATATTATTATATATGTTAAAATAGAATAAGAAAATATTGTAACTAATAATCATTAAAATTCAATTTGAACTTTTTAAAATATGAATAAAATAATAAATTATTTTATCATTTATTTACATATATTTTTATTTATATTTATCAATATTCACATCAAATAATAACAGGTATTTCGATTTGTTAATACTAATGTGTAACACATACGTGATGTAACTTTTAGTATAAATAAAAGTTAAACAACAAGTATAGTTAAAAATAACATAAAATACTGAAAAGATTTTTAAAATAAAAAATAAAATTAAGAAAAAAAGAAGAAGCAATATTGTTAGTTCGAAATAAGATGAATAAATAAATAATAACAAAATTGAGAGATTGTGATAATGATTATAGTATTAAAATTGATGAGAATGAAATGATAGGAAATAATACAAGCTAAAATTTTTTAATGATGAAAATAAATTTTAAGAATACTTGAAAAGAGCAAATGAAAAGTTAAAATAACACTAAGATATATAGATAAAATATCATAATATATAAATTAAAAATTATTTTAAATCCAAATAGAAAAATTGATATTCTATATAATGTTCATAAATCAACTCGATGATAAACGTTTATTAATCAAGTAATCAATATGCATAGGGGTGGATCCAGAAACTAAACTCAGAGGGGCAAACTTACATATAAAATTATCAACTAGTTAAAGTAATTGTAAAGTAACAAAAAATGATTTAAATATAAAAATCATGTAAATATTAAAATAATTATTATTTAAACATACTTATAATAATAAAACTTTTCGAATTTGATAAAGTACCTATAAATAATAATATAAAGTTATTAAAAATGTTCCATACAAATTTAACAATAAACTAAAAAAAATAATAAATAGAATCAAATATGTAATGCTAACATTTTATAATTGTTCTTTACGAGTTTTCATATTTTGATAATGTCATATGATTTTTTCATTATCCACACTATCAAATATATCATTTTCAATGTAAGTGATCAAGATCATTTAGCCAACTATCACTCATTTTATTCTGCAGTAGATTTTTCATTATTTTCATTGCAGAAAAAACTCTTTTCACATATGCTGTAGGAATCAGCAAAATCAAAACTAGTTTCACAAGTAAGTACACAAGAGAATATACATAATCTTTTTTTGACTCGACCAGCTTCTTAGCAAGATCACAAATCCCTTTCAATTCTGAAAATTGATCATGTGATTTCATATCAACTATATAGTTTTCTAGCTGGTTTTCAAGAATAACAAGTTCCACTTTTAAGAAATCAAAGGGATAAAATTCAACAAAACGGATCAACTTTTGCTTATCGAAAGCAATAAAAGCATCACTCGGATTTAAGCATGATACATAAAGAAGCAATTCAGTGCTAACCTCAGGTAAGCGATTATTAAGCTCTTGAAGTTGCATATCAATGATGGTATAAAATAATTCAACCCGATAATGATGTAAGTTTATTATCTGTTGAGCATTTCGACAATACTGTCCTTAAATTATAAAAGTGTCATTCATATTGGGGATAATAATACTTCTTTTCTCACAAAATAAACAAACTTCACCAAATAAAGATTCACATCCATCATTCCTTATCATTTGAAGACGTTGTTTGGACACTTTAATCAAATCAATTGCATTGATGATATCTTGATCTTTTCTCTGTAATGCTTGAGATAATTCATTTGTACCCCTAAAATATTTTTCATTAAAATCAAGTTGAACACAAACTCATATGATTGGATAGAATCAAGAAGAGCATATGCTTCACCCTTTTGCTCTGAATTTGTACATTCTTCCAATATTATCTCAAGAACATCAATAATAGAGTCAAACATTACAATAATGTTTGTTCAAGCTCTATAATGTGAGCCCCAACATGTGTCACCAGGTCTTTGGAGAGAAGTTTCTTGGTGTAAACCTTATTTATTTGAGATTTCACCATCAGTCAATGCTTTTACAACCTTATCAAGTTGTCTCTCACGAAGAATATATTTTCATTTGTAAGATGCTCCTACTACATTCAATAAGCTTAACATAATATTGAATAACAAAGCAATTTGCACATGATTTTTTGCCACAGCTACAAGTGCTAATTATAATTGGTGTGCAAAATAATGAACATAATATGCAGAAGAATTTTCTTTCATAATCAAAGTTTTCAATCCATTAATTGTACCTTGCATATTGCCAGCTCCATCTTAGCCTTGTCCACAAAGAGATGATAAACTCAATATATGCTTTGCAAATAGTGCATCTATAGCATACTTTAGTGCTAAAGATGTTGAATCTCGTACATGTATAATGCTAATGAATCTTTCAAGTACGTAACCTTTTGCATTCACATAACGAACAACAATTGCCATTTGCTCTTTAATGGAAATATCACGAGATTCATCAATAAGAATAAAAAACAAACCACCTTGCCTTTGAAGATCATCAATTATCATATTAGTGGTTTCAACTACAGCTGCTTGTATAATATCCTTTTGTATATCATGAGCAATGAGTTTAAGGTTGCCACGAGCATTAAATCTTGAAATTTCTTCCAAGCTTTGTTATGAGCACTATTTATACCTCTTATATGAGTTTGAAACCTTTCTTTATTTTTTCAATTGGTAAAGCCATCAATGACAAAAGTATCACCACTTGCTTGATCTCTAATTTTTGGTCTATAAAGATAACAATATAGGCAAAAAGTTGCATCTCTTGTAATACTATACTTTAACCAATCTTCATATTCTTTAAACTATGATGAAACAAAGCGTTGATATATGTTTTCAATTTTCTTTGTGGAAAATCATGGTCTAAGGGTTGACAAGGACCTCTCTATAAATAAGCTCTTCTTATATTGTCATGTTCATCAAGATGCTAATCTGATATTCTTTTTCGTAATCCAGGATTTGAAGGAAGATTATTTAAATCAACTTCTAAATGAGACTTCTTTGAAGGATGAGATTCATCAAACTTAATAAAAGCATCATTGCCTTTAGTAGCAGCTTCTCCTAATATTTTTCTTTTGATTAAAAATTTATCCATACTTAAAAGAATTTATAAAATGAATATATTGTTATTCAAATTATTAACTATAAAAAAATAATATATCAAAAATAAATTAAAGATATATAAATAAAAAAAAATCATTACTACTGATATTACCATTGCAAAGCATCGTAACTTGTAGTAAAGTAGAAAATCATGCACAACATATATCAAATTCATAAGAACAATTGAACCACGATAGATTGATTTTCTCATACATACTATCTCCAAACAGATATCATATCCTATCGGATATACTCTTATCCAAAACAACATCATATGATCATATCTAATGATAAACCTCTTTCTTAATCCAAATTTTCATAATCACTAAATAAAGCCTATGATTGTATCAAAATATTCTTATCACTTCCACTATCCTACTTCCAATCATCCAATCATAATTAAAATCCAAAAATCACAAAAACTCAATTGCAACATCTATTCAATAAAAATAATAACACTCACAATAACCAACCGATATTTGGGAAAAAATAATTAAAAATGTTAGAACATAACTAAAATCAAAAGAAAGCAACAAACTTTTTAAAGCAAACCAACAAGGCCTAAGTAGGATCCAGGATTAAGAAGTATTGCAACAAGCACTACAATGATAGGAGCTGGGTTCTCTCTTTTAAGCCAACACTCAATACTCTTGTAGTTTTAGTAATTCTGTTAAGATAATGGATTGGACTTTTATTAAAATTCAGTTCTAGTAATTTTATTAAGATAATGAATTGGACTTTTATTAAAATTGAGTTATAGTAATTTTATTAAGATAATGGATTGGGCTTTTATTAGGTTTTAATAATGGAATTAAATATTTATGAATAAAATTATTTTAATTAATAAACTGTTATTTTTTAAAAATTTTATGGGCTAAATTATATGTATTTATATAATTATTATTATATATATATATATATATTACTAAATTTTTAAAATTCAGTTGGGGCAAGTGCCCCCCTTGCCCCCTAGTAAATCCGCCGATGAATGTACATAACATCATATAAGCTTATAAATTCTAATATTTTCCAAAACTAAATACAATATTTGTGACGTATATACATTTGATAGATGGAGAATTAACATAATATATTTTTTTTAAGTTTTCTTAAATAATTTATTAAAAATTTTTAAAATTATATAAATTTTTTTCAAATGCAATTTTGAAATATTAATTTTATTTTTCATAAAATAAAAACATAACTCTAATCTTTATTATTATCATTAATCATGTAATTATCAATAATTAACCATTAACCATTTATTGATTATTATTGCTATATATTATCATTATTTTAAAATCAAATAAATAAATATATAGATATATAAATACATAATATATATAATTTAGTCCAACAATCACTTTAATATTATAAAATGGAATGCCTAAATATGCATAAATAGAAGTATATATATAATATTATTATAAAAAACTAATACTATAAATATTTATATATTTATACAGTACTAGAAAAATAGCAAATAAATATATTTATGATATATAATGCAACCAAAAAGCAGGTTAATACATTATTTTACACATTTATTGCCTATTTAATTAATTTTTTATTTACTCAATTTATCTTTTTAAAATTGCCTATTTAAATTATTATAAAATTTATGATTTAGATACATAAATAATTTAAGTAATTATTTTTTTTTTTGGGAAACAAATTGTGTTCTCAGCCTGAAACTCTGCCGCAAGCACAAGGATAATAGTTAGACAGAGAGCGATGAGATTTGAGAAAAGATTCCTTCTGTTCAACTGTTCTCCAATCAAGAATGCATTGCCTTCATCGCCCTTTCAATCTCAAGCTTCTCCTTCTCCTTCCCACTTCCAGTCCAAGCAGCAGCAGCTGAAGCGGTTGGTTTCTTTCTATCGGTTTATGGTGCCTATCCTTTTATATTGTAATTTTACGTTTAACTTGCAATTGAGAAGGTTATGATGAGCGTTAGGGTTTTATTTATTGGCTTTGGTGATTTCAGGTTTTCAACTTCTTTTGGAATTGCATTTGACATTGATGGAGTCATTCTCCGTGGTCGTGTCCCCATTGGTGGTTCTCCTGAAGCATTGAAGAAATTGTATGGTCATAATGGTAATTTTTGTCCTCGTTTTCTTCTTATCTTTTTCTTTCTTAGGCTACACACATTGTGCATTCACTTGTACGGATTAGACAGATAGCAAGTATTGCCAGCTTGTTGAGTTTTCTAAAACTGAAAATTGTTGAGGAATTAGAACTTGGTTGAATTGATTGTTTTTTTTTGTTCATAAAGGTAAATGAAGTGGTGATTTCAGATTATATATATGTGTGTATATATAATTGAAATTGGTTTTTTGAAATCAAATAGGGAGTGCGAAGGAGTGATGCATGCTTAAGTGAGCTTGTTTGATAGAATTGTAGCCATACAATGAAACGGAAGTTAGTTGCTCCTGATTGATTTATTTCAGTTATCATATGTACATGTAATCCTTACTCGCTTGCTTTAATTATGTTAGTTATGTTGATATGAATGGCTGGCACATCTTTTGCAGGATCTTTGAAGGTGCCCTTTCTGTTCTTGACAAATGGTGAGTTTTATATGGGGCAATTTTTGGTGCTAACTGGATCTTTGAGATACATGCTCAATGGATAAACATTGTTTTCTCCTCCATATTATAGTTATATTAACAATTCTGTTTTAGTGTACAATTTTACTAAAATTGGTAGAAACCTTGAATGTGAAGCTCTGCTCCTATTTACATATCTTGAATGGTGAATCATTTTGGAGTTTTGCTTGCAATATTATATTAGTATTAATGTTTAAGCCTGCCTTAATAGTTTGTGTTGAGCTCTTCAGTGGTTGTATTCGGTATGTTCTCATTATTCTTTGAGACTTGAATTTATATAAGTAAAGCAAGGGATTCTGGGATTATTTTCCTCAAGGAACATGGGATGTTTCTTAATATTCTTTACTTTTAAACACACTGGAATGCACAACTTATCAGTTAATGATGGATGGGTTGTTCTCTATTTGATTAGGTGGTGGTGTTCCAGAATCCAGACGGGCTATTGAGTTGAGTGAAACTCTAGGTGTCAAGATTTTACCTTCTCAGGTACCAGTTAAAGTTACTGTCTATTGGGTTCAATGAACTTTCTCTTAGCGTCATTTATCTGATGGAATCTGTGGTATAGCTATTCTTTCCTCCTGATACAGGTTCTACAAGGTCACACGCCTTTTAAAAATCTATTGGATAGGTAACTATGTAATGATTTTCCACATCTTTTCTACCTAAGATTTAAAATTCCATATTGTTTTTTAACATGCTAGTTCAAATTTTATGCACTCTTATTTCTGTGTGATTTTTTTTTGTTATTCATAATAAGTCGCCATCAGCAAACTTTTCCTCATGCAGATATGAGAATCAATTCATCATTGCCACTGGAAAAGGGGATCCTGCTTTGGTCATGTCAGAATATGGTTTTAAGTACTCTCACAACTTTGACTTCATAAGTTCATTATGTATTATTAGTAATTCGTATAACATTTTTCTAGGTTTTGCCAAATTTCTATTTAATTTCATTTTTTTTTCTTGGAAATTGGCAGAAAGGTTCTATCTTTAGATGATTACGCCTCTTTCTTTGAACATATTGATCCGGTATCTCAATACAAGAAATGGACAACCAAACAGATATCAGACAGGACTAGTCCTTTCTCTGTGAATATGAGTCGAAGGTTCAATGTTTCTTCTGAAGCAGTTAAGGCAGTATTTGTTGTCAGTGATCCTGTAGATTGGGGTAGGGATATTCAGGTATGGAACTCTTTGGACAGTTTTTTTCGTATAAATACATCTCTTTGATTTCAAGAAAAAGCTCCTGTTATTATATATGGAAGTTTCAAAGCCATATGTTGTGTTTTTATTTCTCTTTATCCATAAAACTTTCAGAATCAGCCTCTCTTTCATTTTGTTTCAAGAGATTGCATTTTATAAGACATGCATAATCCCCTTCTATTTGTGGCTTCTAAAAGTTATCATCTTTCAAATGAATCACAACAGGTTCTCTGTGATGTTCTGAGGTCTGGAGGCCTTCCTGGAGGGAGCAATGGTTTTCAACCTCGTTTGTATTTTGCCGCTGATGATCTTGAATATCAGGTCGGCAATTTTTACTTATATTTCATCTTAGGTGCTCGTTTCAGATATTGTTATGTGGATTTTGTGCAATAGAACAATATATTGGTTGATCACTTGATAATGGATAATCTGTTTTATGATAATCGACTTTAGTGCTACTGTTATGAATTACGCTCCTTTCCCCTTCTGTTAAGCTGGCAAAACTTGATAGTTGCTCATCAGCTTATTACTTAAAGCAGGCTGCATTTCCTTCTCAACGTCTTGGAATGGGGGCTTTCAGAATTGCATTGGAGAGCATCTTCAACAGGTAAAGTTAATGCCTCCGGTAAATTTTAACATTCCAATGTGATAGTTATTTTAACTTTAATCGCTATGGGAGCATTTCAACATGCAAGTTTAGCGTCTCATGTAATTCTAATGTCTAAATTTCTCAAGTTGTTTGTGCCCCAAAGCCCGCATATGCATTTTTTTTTTTCCAAATCATGCTAGTACCTTGAAAGTAAAGATTTGTGCTCAAACTATTCAAGTACTTCCTTTCTTGTTTTATTTTGGACAAAATAAGAATGAAGAAATTGCAGACATAAATAATATTGCTTGAACACCCACGTGTTCAACACGTAATACTTGCATGCAGATGTACTTCGATAATGGCTTCAAACCATCTAGTTTCTTCATCATCGAAGATTCTTTTAAATATTTTTGGAACTACTTCCAGGTGTCATCATAATGCTCTAGAGTATACATCTTTTGGGAAACCAAATCCCTTTGTCTTCAAGAATGCAGAAGCTGTTCTGAGACAGCTTCAGCTTTCTTGTCACCCCGAAGCTAATCTCCAGGAATCTGGTGGCTCTATTCCACCTTCCCTGAAAACCCTTTACATGATAGGTGACAGTCCTTCAGTTGACGTCAAAGGTACTAAACAGGTTCGTCCTGCATACTCACAATACTAGGTCCACTGTTTTTGAATTGCTTGAAAGTAAAAATTATCTTTTTCATTTAATTTCAGGCTGGAAATCCTTGGTTTTCCATCTTGACAAGGACAGGCGTTTTCCGAGAAAAGTACAACCATGCAGACTTTCCTGCAGATCTGGCAAGTAAAATGAACTTTTTAGTGTACAAAGCCAAATTTCATATCCGAGCTGTCTGTGTAGTGGAAAACGTTTTTATCTGATATTGTAGTCTGCTTCTAACGGTGCAGGTGGTGGATACTGTTGAAGAAGCAGTGGATTATATTCTGGAGAGGGAACAATAATTCATGCAAAGCTTACCACACGATTGAGCTTGACAGATGTATACTATTTATATCTCTGGTTCTTTCCCTTTTCTTTTCCTTGAAATCTATTGTTGAATGGAAGTTTTGATTTATAAAATTAAAATAAAAATAATTTTAATTTTAAACGTAAATGTGTTATTAGTTTAATTTTGGAACTATTACACTCTATTTGCAACCGTAGAGATAGATGTAAAGGAATAGAAAAGAATTTGAATTTTCTTTTACAATTATTTGAAAAAGAAATAAAATTATAAACAAAGTTATTCTTGATATACTACTATTGTTCTAATTGCTTAAATATTATATTTATAATTTCTCATTTACTATTCTTTTAGTTGTTCAAAAAATAAAATAAAAGTAGGTTGAAATGAAATATTTTGTAAAATTTATAAATTTGATGAAATATTTTATTCGATTTTTAATATTTATAATGATATGATATAAATAATATATTTTTCAAATATACATTTCAAAAAATATATGTTTAATATATATATATATATATATATATATATATATTTTAGAATTTTATTGTATTTGGTTTAAATCTGGAGTGTAGTCTTGTTCTGATTTGGACATAAAGGTTCCATTGAGTCTTGTTTTATTACAAGTATGAAGAATGTGTGTAGTCTTTCTTTGGTGGCACCAATAATTTTTGAAATTCTTGCTTTATGTCATCCTAAGCAGGTATTAATTCCTCCCTTTAATTGCAACTTTAAATTCATAAAATTCCATATTATTAAATCTTCAAGTATTCTGTAACTCTCATAGTTGAATATTAGTTTTCTAGTTCTTGATATCTTTGATTTTGGACGGTTTTGAATTTATTGATATTCTTTATGAAGCTTCTCCAAATTCAGAGAACTTGGATAACATATAAATGAGAAAAACTGATTTACCTATGAATCTTAGCTTCCCTGATGTTTCAAAGATTGAGTTCTTATATTTATCAAACTGGGTTTATTTGCCTGCTAAGTTTGCGGAAGATGAAGAATATATATATCTTATCCTTGCTCAAGATGCCATACTTCTTGAAGAACGTTCCTTTTCACCTCTTATATGTTTGTTGTTTTCTTGATCTATTTTCACGTTTTTTAAGACTTTGGATGAACACATTTATTAAAATAGTATTGATCCGGAAGCATTATCAATCATATCATATTGAAGTTGATATATGATTCCAAATTTTCATTGAAGATAATAATGAAAAAAATTCATAAGTTTAATAGAGTAATATTATGTATAAGTATGCATGAAATTAATCAAATATTCGAAGAATAAATATCAACTAAATAATAAAATCAAATAACAAAATATACATATTTATATATGTTATCATATTTGTTAAATGAAATTACATTTAAATGATAAAAGAATTCATTGAAAAAATAAAAGCTTTAATTTAATTTTTATTCATATGAAAAATTGAAATTTGTCCTTGTTATTTCGTATTTGTAGTTGGAGTTATTTATTTACATTTGCCAAAAAGCAAAAGCAAAAGCGAAAAAGAAAAATTCCTTTCTCCCTCCAATTTTCCTTTCTTTTAAAAGATCCAAGCTTCTAGCACCAAATTTCCCTCTGTTTAGATACCCAATTTCTAAAACCCTAAAAAACGACTAGGAAATGGCTCCAATTGATCCACACTCTATCACTGATTCAGCTCATCCATTAACAACCCATATTTCCCTCTCTCTCTACTTTGATTTCTCCTCCTCCACCCTCCACGGCACCGCTCTTTTCACTCTCTCTACCTCACACACCGGTCCCCTTTCTCTCGACACTCGCTCTCTTTCAATTCGTAAAATCTTTGACCCTAAAACTCTCACCCCAATCTCTTTCGCTCTCTCCTCTCAAGTTGATCCAATCAAAGGTTCCTACCTCACCCTCTCGCTTCAAGACCAGTCATCGTTTCTTATTTTCTACTCCACTTCGCCCTCTTCTTCTGCTCTCCAATGGCTCTCTCCTCCTCAAACGTTTGGAAAGATTCAACCTTTTGTGTATACCCAATGCCAATCTATACACGCCCGATCCGTCTTTCCATGTCAAGACACGCCCGCTGCTCGAATCTGTTATTCGGCGAGGTTGAATATACCTCGCCAGCTGTCGGCTGTCATGTCTGCCAGACATTGTGATCGCCGGGCGGCTGCTCTTACTGACCTTTTTGTAAATATTGATAATCTGGTTGATGTGGGATTTGATTTTAGGTCGTTATGGTGCGCTGAAGAAAGGGTTGTTGAGGAATTCGTTATGGAACAACCGATTCCTCCTTATCTGTTTGCGTTTGCTGTTGGGGAATTAGGATTTAGGGAGGTGGGGCCGAGGACTAGGGTTTATTCGGAGAGCGTGGGTGATGTTTTGGATGCGGCGGCGAGGGAATTTGCTGGTACTGAGGAGATGATCAGGCAAGGGGAGAAGCTGTTTGGTAATTATGAGTGGGAAAGATTTGATTTGTTAGTTTTGCCGCCAAGTTTTCCTTATGGTGGAATGGAGAATCCAAGGATGGTGTTTCTGACGCCGGCTGTGATTAAGGGGGATGCAAGTGGGGCGCAGGTTGTGGCTCATGAGTTGGCTCACAGTTGGACGGGGAATTTGATTACTAACACGAATAACAATCATTTCTGGTTGAATGAGGTAAATTTGGGCTAATGCTCAGTGTACACGGTTTTACATGCTCATTATCTCGAATTTTTCTGTCTAATGAGATTGGCTTGTTATGTTTATGGACAAAATTTGTAGATAATTAAGCAAATAATAAATAGAGTTTTCTGGATGAAGTGTTTTAAGATGATAATTTGCGCATTATGCACCGTAAGACATCTCAATTTTTTTATGTTTCAGTTTCTGTAATGGGTTATGGAAGACTATCTGCCGATGCTTGAAAACGTTTTGCGTATGTTTATGCATTTTGAAGCATCTTTGTTTCTTATGAGGTGTTTATAGTTTCTTCTTTGTGGTTATAGGGTTTTACAACATATGCGGAAAGGAGAATTGTAGAGGTTGTTCAAGGAGAAGACAAAGCTGCTTTGAATATTGGAATTGGCTGGAGGGGTTTAAATGAGGAAATAGAGAGATTTAAGGACAACTTGGAGTTTACCAAGCTTAAAACCAATCAAGAGGAAACTGACCCAGATGATGTGTATTCACAAGTTCCATATGAGAAAGGTTTTCAGTTTCTATGGCGCATAGAGCGTCAGGTATGTTGAGCTCCTCATTGATTTTGTGGTTAAGAATATCCTACATGATTCACATTGTGACTGCAAGAAATTTTTATTTTGAAATGCATAGATTGGAAGATCAGCATTTGATGACTTTCTCAAGAAATATATTGCCACCTTCAAGTTTAAGTCTATTGATACAGATATGTTTCTTGATTTCTTGAAAGCCAATGTCCCTGGAATAGAGAAAGACATTGATCTAAAATTATGGACTGAGGGTACTGGCATACCTCCAGATGCACATGAGCCAGTTTGCCATGTATATACAAAGATTATATCACTTGCTCGTGAGTTTAAGCTTGGCAGGATGCCTAGTGAGGATGAAGTCGCTGATTGGGGAGGGCAGGAATGGGAACTTTACTTGGAGAACCTTCCGAAATCAGTTGAATCTTCTCAGGTAGTAATAATAGTCTTCTATTCATCTCCTACTTGCGGTAAAATTGACTTGAATGCGTTTGATTCTTTATTCTTCTGATTTTTTGTCCTTCCATGGAAGATGGAATATGGGTCCTTCTTTGATGTATCTGCATGCAGTTGTCTATCATGCTAACTCTTGGAAAATTATTTGATTAATTATTGGAATTCTATTCTTGGATTTGGAATTCTATTTGTTTGTTTGTTTGTTTGTTTACTCTCTGGTTTCTACATCCTGTAAAGCTACAAAGTTCCCGACTTTGAATAAATTTCTCTGGTTAAAGCTCACAGTTTCTTACTTGTGGTTGTTGATGCAGATCCTAGGCTTGGATGCACGCTACAGGCTCTCAGAATCAAAGGATTATGAAGTAAAAGTAGCATTTCTCCAGCTGGCGATTTCGTCTGGCTGCAAAGATTACTTCAGTGAAGTGGAAAAGACCTTGAAGGAAGTTGGAAGGATGAAGTACCTTCGTCCGCTGTACACTGCTCTTGTTCAAGGTGCTGGAAAGGAAGAAGAGAAGATTCTGGCTAAGAGAATCTTTTCAGAGGCTCGCGAATGTTATCACCCTATAGCTCAAGGTGTCGTTGAGTCTATCTTTGCCAAGCACATATAGTTAGTTCACTTCAAGATGTGATGAGTCCATGTTAACCACGCCGGTGTTGGATTGTTTATAGCCAAATAACACACCTGAATCTAATAATATTGTGACAAAACCTTGATATTTTGTTTATGTATGTTTGTATCCATCCACTGATCTTAGAGATCGAGGAGAACAGTTGTAACTTCCTTTCTTTCTTCTAAATGATAACGTTGCAAAAGCATGACTTCCTGCTAAGGCTAATTTGGTGGTGGAAACATCGCAATTCATGACATGCGATGGTGGTGAAATTGCCAAGTAGTCAGGCTTCAGCTTGTTGGTTTTCTGCATGCGCCAGTCAATGCTCCGGTTTCGCCAGCAACTTGCAGGATGAAGAGCATTTGACTGTTAAACCCAAGACCAACTAATATGAGTTTAAAGATTAGGAATTATAAATATGAATTTTTATTTTTAATAATAATCTGATAATTAAGAAATTCATCCTCATATACACACAGACTTTTAAATTTTTATTTGAAAAATAGAAAAAATAAAAAACCATGAAAATGTTATTTTTTTATAAAAATTATTACATAAATTATAAATAATGAATCTTCAAAAAATATTTAAAAAATAATATAATAATATTTAAGGATATTAAATATTTATTTATTAAAGATTTATATAAAAAGTAATTACTTTTCAAAAATTATGAGTTAATTTTTAAAAAATCGGTCATTGTTCTGAAAGCCAATAACAGAGCAACAGATCCTGAAATGAACGGCCCAGATGTAGTTTCCGCATTTTAACTGGAACGCACATTTTACCGTAGAAAAATCCTCACTTTACAAATGAAAACGATGATTAACACCACAGACATCTGTGCCTTTGTTTCTCTGTTTCATATCTTTCTTTCTCCCCCCCCCCCTCTCTCTGATGAATCCATAGAACGAGCAAGAAAATAGTTATTTAATTTTAACATATCCAGAGATAGCGCGAGGGTGAGCAGAGAAGGAAGAAATGGACGATTACACTAGAGAAATGATGGACCTCAAAACTCTTGTCACTCGTACCCTTGAAAAAAAGGGTGTTCTCGCTAAGATCCGGGTACTTACTAAGTATTCTACCTCCTCATGATCTTGTCTTTTCCCTATTTTAAATTTAAATCAAATTTCAATCTTCGTGTGTCGTACCCATCTGTTTGGTTGCCCAGAAATTCATATCACTGTACAAAAAGTGGTTACTTTTAGCCTATTAATTATTTAGGAGGACCAATTCGGTATATTCTTTTTGAATTTATGTGTTTAGAGAATGGAGATAATAAAGTTCCTCATTGTTGGATCTTGTTTCATGAGATTCTTCTTTTATTTTTTTGTGGGCGCCTGCAATTTTTCGCGGTCTGGGTTTGGTAGATCTTAAATTCCAGGCTTTGCAATTGACAAAACAGGTTTTCTTTTTTTCTTTTTTTCCAATTAGGTTGAGTAGAATTGGTTAATTTAGTGGTTCCTTTGTCACTTGTATCTAGGTTATGTTTCGTTGTTCCATATGCAAGCTCAATGTTCATTTCCTTTCCAGGCTTATGTAATGGTTTAATCTTCTTTCCCTTCCCTTTTTTCTGGGTGTCTTGCTGTGAAAACCAAGTATCTCCCTTGGTTATTTGGTGCTTAGATTTTTGTTCAAAGTGCATTTCAGACAACAATTTGCCTGTGTTTTTCTCGGCGGGGAATGCTGCTTGAGTGAAAAGAAGAATGTAATTTGGAAATACGGATTGCCACTTGAATCGTGCTGTATTTTACCCTTTACCATTGTTTGTTTTGTTGATTGACTCGTTCTTCTTTTTGATGGCAGGCTGAACTCAGGTCAAGTGTGTTTGAGGCAATTGAGGAAGAGGATAGAGTAATTGAAAAGGACGGTTTGCCTCCTGCACTGTTGGCTAGTTGCAATGACCGTGCAAAACAACTTCACGCTTCTCCCTCAGGTTTTTGCTCCTTCATTCCAGGCCTCTGCTTATTTCTGAAAATTTCTGAACATTTATTTTTCTTCATTGGGAATTGTAAACATTGGATGTATTCTTTGATAATTGATATATAAGCTAGATATGGTCTTAGGTTGTTGTGAGCTCATGTCCAGCACATTAAGAAAGTTGCTTTGCATATTTTAAATGATGGAAAAGAACTACGTGAGCAACCTTCACTAGAGAGCTTGCCCAATGCACGAAATGATCCCTTCCTATGGTGGGGATGAAGATAGGGTGGAAACATTAGCATGGAGCTTTCCTCTTGCATTCCGTGAAGAAACTGTTTCTCCACCTCAAACCTGTGACTTATGTCAAAGGCACAACCTTGTCAGTTGCATTAAGCTTACTCTCTAAGAACCTTAACAAATAGAGCAAACATTGTTTTTTAAGTTTTTTTGAGGACTATAGGGGATTACAAGTTGAAAACTTCAGTCACCGATAGCTGTGCTTTTAGATGGCAAACCTGAAATAGTGGCCTTTGTATCCTGTAATGCTGATGTCTATTCTCCTTAAGTCATTATTTAGTAACTCTGTACTTCTTTGACATCCATCTACAGAAGCAAATTATACATATGCACCATACAAAATGTGAAATTTATGAATTTTCTTCAGATGTAACAAGAACTTCATGTTCATTGAATCACAATGTCTTTTTTGTCTTTTTAAATGCAGGGAGGTTGTTAACTGCATTGATATGTGAATATATGGATTGGGCACAATTAAACCATAGCCTTAAAGTTTATTTGCCAGAGTGCAATTTGGTAATTAAACAAAAATTATTTGAAGTATTTTTAGTTTTTTATTTTACTTTACCTGAGTATTTAATTACTACCTTCTTTTAATAACGCAGCAAAAGGATTTCTGGAAAGCTGAGTTGAAGGAATTCAGTAGCAAGAATGGATATGATCTTAACAGAAACGGGGATAGCTGTCCTTTGCTTTTGGATGTTCTTGAAGGATTTTTGAAGTTTGAGGTTCGTCTATGAGTCTTCTTTATTCACTTACTTGAATTAGCATATGAACTCATGGAGGATTATGTAGCTTTTCATTCTTGGGTTTTGATCAGAAAAGGCTGAGAGCCTCTTCTTGATTGTTATGTTTTCATGAAGAAATTATGTTATGTTTTTTCATCTTCATTCTCCAATTTAGTGCTAAAATAAACTATTAATCACCCTGTAGAATTTCTTGTGACAGAATTTATCCCAAGAAAGGGGTAATGGAAGGAGAGGATCAGAATCTGAGTCCTTACCTAATATAGACATGAGGAACGGCAGAAGGCCCTCTTCATCTGTCGCTGGTGGTTTGCCTCCACTAGTAAGGTGGTCCTTTCTATGTTTCTTGTTTATTCTTTTTGTTCTCTTTTGTTTTTCTTTAATATATCTTCCTCATGCCACTGAGTGTTCTGTTTTTTGGCATGTTTATGGCAGGCCTGTTTCTTCTCAGACATCTGGTGGGCGACTAGTTTATTCATACTTTTTCTATATCCATTCTTAATCATTAATCCCCGTGTCTAATTTACTGTATCATTTAGACAGGAGAGCAGGATCTTCCATGTCTGGTTACAGAAAAGATGAATACAACTGGAGACATGACACTGATGACCTTCCAGAAGATGTGATTCGTGCTTCAGCTGCCTTGGAAAACCTTCAACTGGACAGAAAAGCTCGCAATCTAACTTCATCCTGGCGGTTAGTTTTCTCATTTGTACCGGTTAATATTCTCATTGTAAGCCAAATCATGAAGTAACAGTTGATAACGATCAGCTTCTGAAAAGGGGATTAGACTGCTAACTGATGGGGTCCACCTGTTGATAATATAGGAAAAATACCAATCACGACTTTTTCTAATCTTGCAGACATGCCGGAGATGGGATCAGTGATGACGATGGCAGGGCTGACATATAGCTGATTGGAATCCCTCTATGACTAAGCAACTGTAGTTGAGCGGTGTTATTTTATTATCACCAGAGTAGCAAGTTTATGTAAAGCAAGCTGTCTTCCCCTGAAACATACTTGTGAGGTGATTTAGTGTCTGAATTGGCTTTTTCCCTCATGTTGATATTTCATTTAATATTTGTTATATTTCCTCTCCTCCACACTTGTATTACATTGCTTCGACTGTGTGGGATGTTATTTCCTGGAAATGCAATCTGCCAAAATTGCTTCTTTCCTCAATTTTCTTGCAGGCATGGCATGGGTCTGACAAATGGCATGCCCAGGCAAACTATATCCTGGATGGAATCTTTATCAACTTACATGCAATGAAGCTTGAAACTTTGAACAAATAAAATGATATGAACCCACCACTCTTCACACAAGAAAAACCTTGTCATTGTATCATGCCATGCCTAGGGTTTGGATTTTTTTTTTTAATTGAATCGCTTAATCTGGGCAAGCATTAATTTAGTTGTTCCTTCTCGATAGCAATTGGGACATGGTTTCTTGGAAGCACATTCCCAGTACCCACGAAAACATGCATTAAGCACGTTTTCATTGTATGCCGATTGTGATTTAGGGTTCCAACTCAATAGTCGTAATTAAATACGAGGATTACAACGGTTACAGGATTTAATTAAACATTTAAAACAAATTAAATTATATGAAAGAGATGTGGACTTCTCCGCTTAGATGGAATCCTTTTGGTGCTAAAAAGGAATCTTTTTGGGATTAAAATATTTTAAAATTTTAATTTTAATTTTAATTTTAATAATTTAATAAACATTTAACTACAAATTTATTATTTTTTCAAAGCATCCAAAATAATTAAAAAATAAATGATAATTATCTTTTATTAACAATAATTATAAAATTTGTCAATTTCACATTTTTTGAAAAATTATTAAAAATCTACTTTAAAAAATATTTAATTTTATAACAGAAAGTTAGTAATTTTACAAAAAATATTAAAAATAAAAGGTATTAATTTTATAATTTTTGGTTGATTAAAAAACTTGTCGGTTTGGAGGCCTCGTGGGATATTTATCAACGGCGAAAGAGTCACGTGCTAGCTCTCTCCCCCTAACTTGAAGGAAACAATAAAAACCCTATTGACCCACCAAATAACAGAAATCAATAGCTACTCTCAAAGCCTCCACGCTCTCCCTCTCCTCCCCTGCCCCCCCTCCCCTCTCTCCATTATTTGCTTCTCAATGACAATGGCTATTTCCTTAAGATCAGTTACCAGAACCAAGTCTTTCTCATTTATAATGTCTCGTGCCTTTTACTCTTCTTCCCCAACTTTCCATCCCCAATCTGACCTCAACCATCCTTCTTCTTCTTCCTCCTCCTCCTTTTTCACCCATTCCAACAATTTGGCGTCTCTTGATCGTTCTAACACTAGTGAGAACAGAAATGTCCAATGGGTATTTCTTGGCTGCCCTGGTGTTGGTAAAGGTACTTACGCTTCTCGTCTTTCTAATCTCCTTGGCGTTCCCCATATTGCTACAGGTGATCTCGTTCGTGACGAGCTTAATTCCTCCGGTCCTCTCGCTTCTCAGGTTCTAGAGTTTTCCTTTTTTTTTATTGCCTGTTTATTGTTTGATTTTATGTCTCTTAAAGCTTGTGTTACAAAAATTCAAACTCTGATTTTATTGAATTTTTTCCTATATTTTCCGTGAAGTGTTTGTTTTTATGCTTCTAAGAGATATTACATTATTATAAAAAAGAAATTTTGGAATTTGAATTTTCGCTTGGAATTTAGAGAATATTTGACTTTTGTTATTGCGTGTTTTTGCAGCTCAAGGAGATTGTTAATCAAGGGAAATTAGTTTCGGATGAGATTATTATTAATTTATTGTCTAAGAGACTTGAAGATGGAGAAGCTAAAGGTGAATCTGGTTTTATTTTAGATGGGTTTCCTCGTACTATTCGACAAGCGGTGAGTGATTGATTAATTTTTATCCTTCTTAATTACATGTAATGAGAAGAATTAGTAGTTCACAACTTAGGGATCTTGAAAGTAAGACCGAAAGGTTTTGTATTTGGTTTAGCAACTTCAACTTTTCTAGTTTGCATCCTTGGGATTGATATATATATATTTAAAAATCGTTTGGGATCGGTATACGCATTCTGAACGCGTACTAGTTTTCTCGTGATAATTACACCATTTTGTTTTTGTACTTGACAAGTAAGGATGAAAAATAATTTTAGCAGTTCATGATTCATTGTGAAACCCCAATTTGATTTTCCGTTGAGCAAAAGCTTGCGGCTTTATTTGATTGGTTCAAAAAATAGAATTCACAAAACATTTCTTTAACTTGTCTTCTTGCATCATTTTGATTTGTGTGTGTGGGTCGCCAAGATGCCCACTTTGTCATGTAAAATATTGATTTTTTAAAACCTTTGTTACTGCTAGGGTTTACATTGTGGAGTTGATGGCAGTGGAGTTTGCTTTACTCTTATGAATTCATGAAGTACAATGGAGTCTAAGGTCTTTGTTTTTTGAGTGTTAAATGTCAATTTCTACAGTCTTTAGTTTTCGTCACTCTGTTGAAATGGTGAGGGAACTGGTGGTTTCTATCTTAAAAGGTTCATTTATACATTGATAGTAATCTGATCTGCAACGACTGTTGCTTCAGATTCAGCACTTTCCTAGATTTGGAGTAGTTGGTATAAATGCAAGTAAAAAGATGCATAAACTGGAATTTGACATTGCCTCACTTTTCAGTGGCATATACCATAATGCTAAAAACATGCATTCTTTGTTCTTTTGTTCTTCTGTTTTCCATTTTACCATCTTTAAACTATTGATTTGTCTCCGTCAATTTAATGTCCAGTTTTTATACTGCTAATGTTTCAGGAAATATTGGAGGGTGTAACAGATATTGATTTGGTAGTTAACCTAAAACTTAGGGAAGAAGCCCTACTTGCAAAATGCCTCGGTAGAAGGATTTGCAGTGAGTGTGGAGGAAATTACAATATTGCTTGCATTGACCTCAAGAGTGAGAACGGGAAGCCTGGAATGTATATGGCTCCGCTTCTTCCTCCTCCTAATTGTGCAACAAAACTTATCCAACGTTCTGATGATACTGAAGAAGTTGTTAAGGAGCGGCTCCGCATTTACAGTGAGATGGTACTTTTCTTTTGTTGATCTAGTTATCTGTTATGCTGAATTTTGAAGGTTTATGAAAAATAAAGTCTCCTCATATTAAGTTTGCAGCGTTTTACCCAAGCTTTGTAATTTTTATATAGTATTTGAAGATGTTCAATAATACACATTTAAGTTCCTAACTTCGGTTATAAGATAAAAAAAAAAAAAGAAATATAGGCAATGACATAAGATGTAGTTGATTGCCTTTATCCCCAGATTTAGGTTAATTTATTGAAATAATTTGATTTAGGACAAAGTAATGTGAAATCTTTGATGCAAAAATGTTCAGTGAAATATGGAATGTGTTCTACCTATAATGATGAATATTATTTGAAAAATAGCAATGTGAATCAATATATTCAAGCACGAGATCAGGGTACATCCTTGTACCTGTGCTTGCAACATACTGGTATCTTATGTACCTATGTGCACTAGAAGACTGACAAGTGGTAGTTTCCTCTTCGTGTCATCTCCTATAGTTTTTTTCTCATTCAAGTGGTATTTTGCTAGTGGAGAATCCTTGATTGTTAACTAGAAAAATGTATTATATTACAACACAGCATCACCCTCTCTTTATCATGAATCTATTAATATATGATAGGACCTCAGGGTGGTTCCAACTTGTATCTTTTATTTGATAATATATTCCATGAAAGAGGAAACTACCATATGCACCATATTCGCCGTAACAACTCTAATGTTCATTTTTGTCTCATTTTGTGAACTTCTGCAAATTTTTGTTTCGCTGCAGAGTCAACCCGTTGAAGATTTCTACCGCAGTCGAGGGAAGCTGTTGGAGTTTGATCTGCCTGGGGGAATCCCTGAATCCTGGCCGAAGTTGCTTCAAGCTCTGAATCTAGAAGATCATGAAGATAAGCAGTCAGCGGCTGCATGAGTTCCTATAGGTTTGTACCATATTGGTAAGGTAACAAATTTAGGTCATTCTTTGCTTGTGAGAGATGTGGTATTATTTAATGAAAGGGAGAAAAAACAATGTGCAATAATCAAAGTCCAAAACAGTTAAATTCTGTGATATTGTTTGGAGAGCATGGAGGCACCGTGCACTGTTCTTTATGTTTTGTGGTTCTAGGTTTGGTTTAGTACAAATTGTGGCGAACTATCCCTGCCATAAACTTCTATTATGTAGTGGACGGATGGTTCAGTCCATACTAATTATATTCTTGGCAACTGCTACTGCCATTCAGTTTTGATGAATCTTTTGTTTTGTTATGAATTTTATTTCCAGCCCAGAAAGTGAAAGGCAAATAAAATAAAGTCTTGTGAATTAATTGTCCTCTTGGTTACTTCTCTTTGCATGGTGAGGAGCTTTTCTTCTCTTAAACAATATGGACTCGTCATGTATTTGGCTGTGTTTGATATTTGTTCGTCTGCCAGAGTTCAGTATTGCTTAGAAATTTTGATATACAGAGTTTTAGCGCAATTGTATAAACATGTGGTGTAAGTAGCACGTTTATGAATCAAAACATGACTCTGATCAAACCTGGTATGCATGACATTGGTAAAAATGGTTTGGTTTTTCAATTAGAAACAGGAGTCTGATATATTTAAAGAATGATTAGAATTACAATTTTAGATTAACAGTAACTCTCGAAAGCTATTCTACAACAAGGTTTAATTTTGTTTTGGAAAATTGAGAATTGCCCCTAATAATTACATAGTCTTGGAAATTTGACACCACGAATATCTTCCATCAGTAATCGAAAAGCCTTTTCAGGGGGGTAGTCTAGTATAACAAGTTCCCCCAGAGACACGTTCAGGGCGAAATTCGCTAACTCATCCGCTACTCGATTGCCTTCTCTGTATTGATGTTCTAACACGACGTTCCAATCCTTGTTTAGCATCTCATTAATTGCAGCCAGGACCGACTCTTCTGATTCTTCCCCGCCTTTGATTTCCAAGCCTACGTTGATTGTATCCACGGCAATCTTGTTATCGCTTTCAAGAATGATGTTTTTGTACCCCATATCCCATGCAAGCTGTAATCCTTCCAGAATTCCCCATAGCTCGGCTAAATACGCCGTAGAACAATCTTCTAGCTTTGTAACAAATCCTCCACACCAAAGTCCGTCAGAGTTACGGATCACACCTGCGGCTGTTGCGAAGCCTGATGATTGTTTCCAAGCACCGTCAGTGTTGACTTTGAACCACCCTTGTGGGGGACGAATCCACCCAATCATTCTAACGACTTTATCAGGAATATAATCGTCATGAAGTTGGGGAGGGGGATGAAAGTGATGATGGCAAGACGGGACAGGAGGAGTATGTTGAAGCAGCATCATCGGAGGAAAAAGACAGAATGCAGGCCTTGGCAAAAACTGTTGTTGGGGAAAGGAAGGCATTCCCTCGTAAGCAGCTGGACCCATTAGAAACATCCTTGCCTGAGCTCGTAAGAAAGTAACGAGATGGTACAGAAGTGAAGAACAGATTGGTGAAGAAAGGCAAACAAGTGAAGAACAGATTGATGAAGAAAGGCAAACTAGTGAAGAACAGATTGGTGAAGAAAGGCAAACAAGTGAAGAACAGAGGCAAACAAGTGAAGAACAGATTGGTGAAGAAAGGCAAACAAGTCGCAGTTTATAGGCAAAGGAAGTGTAATCATAGTAGGATTAGGATTTACGATTCCCGTATTTGATTATAATATATTCATATTTATTATTTATTTTCTTCTATTAATTTATAATTTTTATAATCTAAATTTATTGATTTAATATTTATTAATATTTATTTTTTGTTAATTAT
Source organism: Dalechampia spathulata (assembly GCA_948192965.1). Classification (NCBI taxonomy): domain Eukaryota; kingdom Viridiplantae; phylum Streptophyta; class Magnoliopsida; order Malpighiales; family Euphorbiaceae; genus Dalechampia; species Dalechampia spathulata. The sequence continues at coordinate 13,642 of CANYBF012597466.1, read as the reverse complement.
TCTATTATTAGTCATTGGAAAGGTTTTTCATAATCATTAGAATTTGTATACAATTATTATACTCTAACTAAGTATAATATAATAAGGAGTGTAGAATTAAGTAAATGCCTTGATTATTTTTCTAAATGAAATATCATAGTCCATTTTATTCATCATTTTCTTTTATTATATTTTTTCTTTTCCTATTACTTTATTTTTTAATCCTAAAAGTTTTTCTATAATAAATTAGTAATTTCTTTAGTAAAATAATAATTTAATAAAAAATATATTTTGGTTATAAATTCTCAAAAATTCAATATATTATAATAAATTCATCATAATTCATTCAATATATTAATAATCAGATTTGTTGATTTTTACTTTAATAATTTAGTAAAAAAAATGATTTATCAAAAATATAGAAACATGAAAGACGTTTTTTCTATGGAATGGTAAAATAAGAAGATGGAATTCATTTTATTTATTATACCTTGTTCAGATAGCAGTCAAAACAATTATCCGCATGAGTCCTTTTATAATTTGCTCTTACATTATATTATACATATAAAAAAAAAATCATTCTTGGAATTTTTACTTTTATTCTGCTAAAAAATACTTGCTCTCTAGGTGGAAAAAAAAGAAAATTGACTAATTAAAATTAAAATAATTAATTTTATTAATTTAACGGTAAATTCAAGTAGGGAGAAATTTTAACATTGAAGTAACTTATTTAAAATGTCTTTTAAAAGATTACATGATACAATGAAATGGAATAAAAGCATAATTGATCAGCCTCATCTGGAATCTCATGAAATGACGACGAACATTAAGAAGCTGAAGGGGAAAGGTAGGATTGTACAAATGTTTGAACACCGAGTCTTATGTCCATCTTACATCCTCGTCACCACTACGTAAACATTTATTTCTGTTTAATGAACAAACAATAGATGGATATATAGCTCTACAATGTTTGTCTGGTTGGGGAAAAAAATATAGCAGATTGAAATAATAATAATAAGAATAAGAAGGAACAAAAAAAACACTATTCTATGCTCTTCAGAACACGACCAAAGGTCTACCATGCCAACGACATGAGAGAATTTTCGAAGGCTTCTGTGGTATGATGAAAGTAAACCTTCAAACCGTTATTCTTTATCTATTGAAAGGCCGTTGGATTCCTTGTGCTCAACAGCTGGAATCTGAACCTGAGTTTCCTTTGGCTCCGTGGTCCTACTCTTTTCCTCATTGACCTTCGGCTCAGGGCACGAGTTGTCTACCTCATCAGTCTTGTGCTCCAGGTTTGCAACCTCACTGGAAGATTTGGCATGGTGTGCATCCTCCACATTTGCAGGTTTTGCCTGTAATGATTTGTTAGAATTACAAACCTCAGTTAAACCAACAACCACATTCACGGGATAAAATAAAACTGCCATATGATAATGGTTTACCAAAGCTCGTGGAACCATGTATTTAACCAATAGATAATTAAAAGTGAACCTTGTTCCGATCACGCCAACCAAGTCCAAATGGTCGAGACAGCAAACTGATCTTTCTTGCAGGTATGTCCTGTGTGGGCTCTTGGTTGCTTCGTGGTGAATCTGGATGAGAAGACCTATACAAAGAAAAAAATATATGCTTTCCTTATATGAAATGCACTGATGGAACAAATATTATGAACTCGTCAAAAGACCACACTGCAAATTGTCAATTACAAACCGAGGCGAAGGTTGTGCTTTAAGCTGCCCTGACTGATACTGTAAGGTAGCTTCCAACATTGATTCTGCCATGACTGCTCTTTTCTCCATTTCAGCTAGTGAAGCAAGTGCTGCTTCGTACTTTTCCTGCATACACAAAATCCACAATATGAGATTCAAAAATGAACAACAGTAATCCATAAAAAAAAGTTGATCTGATTGTTGCACTGTTCTGCGGAAAAAAAGCACAAATGATTTATGGAGAACATCTACCATACAGGAGGACACAGCTCATCTGTACAGAAAATTCATTTTAATGGTTATCAACTGCAATACAAAGAAAAGGGGAACTATTTTTGAGTTCAAAATCCGACGGACTGTAAATTAATGCATCAAATTCTAATTGATACTGCAAACCATGTGCATCACCACATAGATGAGTTCATCATAGGAAGATACAAACTATTAATCGTAATTTCCAAAATGTAAATTGCAAATAAAATAGCACTGTTCACTGCATTTCTAATCCAGAAAGGGACTGAGCAGAAACTAACTGTATGAAATAGAAACCTTTTTCGTTAGAATACAAGACAGGGGATACGGAATCTTTAAAGACCATTTCATGGATAAAACTTTTGAGAATATTAAAATAAAAATTTGAGAGCACAAATTACGAACCTGAAGCACTCGAGCAGCGTATCTCTGTGCTTCTGCATCTTGCTCAGCGTATCTGCGAGCATCCTCGGTCACCTTCTGTTCTTGCTCTACCCGCATTAAAACCTACTTAAGAAGCAAATGATCTTAAGATTTCCAGTTTCCTCGAGCAAACAGAAGACCAGCTTTCTAAAGTGGCCAATCATTTAAATGAGGTAAAAGTGATACCTGAAGCATGACGTTTTCTTGTTCCTGCTTATCAGAAAGGTTCCTTTGCAACTCAGAAACCTCTTGCTCTAATTGCTCAACCTGTATATCACAACAGTAATATAATACGTCACAAGTTTTTCTAAAATCTATAGGCACCAATGGGGGTGTAGTGACAACAGTAATACATCATTGGTTGATTTCCAAACTCAGGTAATTACAAGCCATCTTTAATTACGCCAATGAGGGGTGTAGTGACAAAAGAAAAAATTGCATTTCTTATGGTTTCACGTTTAGAAGGGAAAAATGTTTCTGATATTCATTTGATTTTTAAAATTTGCAAACTGCCACAAAGTAATTTCCTATAAATATACTAAGTTTAATTGATCTTTAACCTCAAAGAACTTTTTTGTGCTATCTTCTCCCAATACAACATTTTCTCAATGCACAATGTTCTCTCTTATGTGCATCTTATGAGCTTTCTTCAAGACTACCAACTTATTAGACTCAACAAATAACACTCAAGCATGGTAAGAAATCAAAAAAAGAAAGAAAGAACGAAAGAAAGACAAACAAGCTGAACAATAAAGTTATTTTGCATGTACCCTTGCACTCAATTGCCGCCTATTATCTTGCTTGACCATCTCCATCAAAGCAGTCTCCAGCTCTTCAGCCCTGGTAATCAAACAATTGTGAAACTATCAACATGATCTATGTTACTAACATAAATTGATAATGGTAAAACTATGGACCTTCTCTTGCACAATCACAGAACTGATTAACCGACTTTGAGGCAACAAATATGTCAAACAGCCCTTCTCACTTAACTTAATTGAACCTTAATCATGATCTAATTGAAGTCATGTATGTCGATTTTAATTCCCATTCCAATCAAGTTTGGTCTACCTCATCAAAAGACTGAGAATCATTTGATCATATTGGACCACTCTTTTCCATTTTACTATGAAGTCTACCTCTACCTCTACCTTTCCTCATCCCATCTACTCTCAAGTGCTCAGCATTTCTAACTGATGTGTCCATATATCTACAACTCAAGCAATCAAGCTACATCAATTTGTTTGGTCACATAAAATGCTTTCATGCATCCCCATCTCATCCACCCTACTTCAATCATAAAGCTAAAATCCTCTTTGCAAAGAGAGAACTTCAACATTCTCCAGAATCTGTAGACCCTCGCTCACTCTAATCGACATTCTCCAGAATCCAACTTGCAAAGGGAGAACTTCACCAAAACTTAACTCTGATTTTTTGTATGTATCCCTTACCTCACTTTTCAATAGCATCATTTTAAGATCTTGGAAATCACAATCAAATTTTAATAGCGTAGTTGAAATACCAACCTGAGAACAGCAGATCTTTTCTCCTCTAGCAACTTGCACAGTTCAACCTTCAACCAAACTACCTGCATGTAGTTAATTAATTAAATTGATGAGAAAAAGAAAAATTAAATAGGTACAGAGTTTGCATGATCACAAGAGAAAATAAACTTGTGGTAGAAGTAGTTCAGGAAAAGTGGAATAAGGAGAGGAAAAGAGAGGAGTAATATCCTTGCATTCTATTTTACAAAAGAATCATGCACATAAGATTAATAAAGTGCAAGGTATCCATGAATATTTGCAGCTTTTGAGTCATAAAGAAAATGGTGCTTTAAAAAATAAAAAAGAACGATCAGTGACCTGATCTTGAAGATCTGGAATTGAATCGATCTCTGCATCCCCTGTCAAGCTTATAAGAACTTCATCTGCATTGGTGGATCCAGATGCAGAACGTGATAGCTCACCATCATTATTCTGCTTATTTGTCTCTATCAGTATTGACTTGGGATCCTGCTTGAAATTATATAACTTCGATGCTAGACCTTGTGAATCTCTCCAAGCTTGAAGTCCTTTAGTTCTTTCCTCAATAGCAGCTATAACAGCAGGTCGATGCTTATTTTTCAACTCCTCTAATCTAGCTTCATTCACATTTTGATAACCCATGCAAGCTGTTAATACAAGTTGACTGCTATCAAATGTTGAGCCAGCTAGAGATTGGAGCAAAGTGACCGCATCTCCAGCATCCTTGGTAGTGACTAATGCAGGGCCTAGAAAAGAACTGCACTCAATTAAGTTCCCATAAAAACGCCTAACATGGATACTGAGACAAACCACACTACCACACTAAACATAAAACTTTCACTGTTTACCAAAGTACCATATAATTCCATCAAAGCAAGTGCAGTCCTAAATAGCATGACACGGTTTCCTTCAAAGAGAAGAACGTCCCAAACTCGAAGAACTATGGAAAAGGAGAAAGCTGTCAGGTTATGCACAAGCTTGCAGCCACAGTACAAACAATGCAATGAAAACAGGAATGCAAGAAATCAGAATAACAGATAATAATATACAGGAAACATTATCATGCAGTGTGAGACAAGATCAAGTACACATCTTAAAAGCATAAAACCTGACCACTTTCCCATGGAAGCATATTCATGAAAATTGAAAGGAACCAGGGTCCCGTAACCCATGCAACCTGCACTCCTAGGTAATCCAGATGATTTACTGCAACAGAAATTAGGCCGATATTAGAAACCATCAAGAGAGATGAATACAAATAGAATCTGTAAATTGAGATAAATTAACAAACCCAGTTTAGGAAATCTTTCCCGCACCAACTCCTCAAAAGCTAGTTGATCAACCTGACCAAACAGAGTATCCAATCAAAACATCCACTGCAAACTTTTGATAATCTCAGAGTAATTAAAATTCAGCCGGGAGGGGGGCACAAATGTATCGGTGGAAAGCAAAAAAAAGGTCATAAAATGTGCTTTAGCAAAAACTACCTGAGACTCTATCATTTCCTCAGAGTAATAACCATCAAAGTAGTCATCAATAATTCCTATTAATGCCCTGAAAATTTAGTCTGAACTTAGGAACATTTACACAGAAGAAATCTGGTATAAAGAATATGCCGCTAATCATACTCCAGAAAGTAGGATACCATTACGATCAATTACTCCTCCATATGAAAGAAGACCAATTAGAAAAAATACCGTGTTGATCTTTATAAACGTACCAGAAGGCATTTTCCTCAGGCATCAAAAGAAGCAACAACGCAGCAAAGAAATTCATAGCCTGCATGCATGCACCCAACAACTGAAGAATTAATCTTCAAAACTGAGGAGAACTACTTCATCAAGCACTGCAAGCACTATAATTTCAAACACCTGACAGTAGCCAACAGAGGGATTATGCCGAGCATATGCTGTAAGCAACCGCCTCAAAGCATTCCTACCATCATCATCCAAGGCAGGATGACCTGGAAATGTCCGAGGCAAATCCTGCATTAAGAACATACGTTGAGAATCCTTCTACTGATGATGACAAATAAGTAAAAATAGGGCCAGAACAATATCGGAAAACAATGAACGTAACAACCTTCTCAATCTGCCCTTTCCACTTCTCAGGCACACAAGCAGGGTCTATGGATGAGACCTTAGCATTGCCATCTGACTGTTGTTCTAAATGTTTTCCTGAATTAGTTTCTGAAGCAAGTAGATTCTGGTAATACTTATCCACTCGACGTGCCCTCACACCCACAAATGCTTGCCAGAGCTACAAAAACAAGCATAAAACCAGTTGTCAAGCTCATTTGCCAAGAAGTGAAGAAGTGAAGATGACGGGAATTAGATGAGTGCCTAGCATACCTCTCCCCTGAGGGCCATTGGAACTCCACCACGAACAAGAACCTCCAGTTCCTCTTTCCATGGGAAGCTAGATTCAATAGAAGCCCCATCAGTTGTAGTAGCACCTGTACCAGAGATACTTGTACCATCACTGGAAGAGCTGTCTTGAACTGGATCTGACCTTTCAACATCATAGAATTCATCTTCAGAATCCTCTTCAAATGCACCTTTTGTTGATTTAGTATCTTCAAAATAAGGGTCTTTTTTAGTCTCTAGTTGGTCTTTCGATTGCTTGCCCTTCTTTTTTACACGAATGCTCATCAAATCCTCAATGGAACGGAGTGATGGTCTAATCTCAGTCCATATTTGGACCCGATGAATTCTTGTAGTGGTTTTAGACACTTTTTCTTCAGTTTCTGTAAGATTTTCAGTTGGAACATCAGAACTGGGCTTTTCACTGCTTAAATCATTTGCTTCAACTCCCTTCTCTAAACCATTCCTTTCTTGCTCTGTTGTTTCATTATCTAATGCCTTATTTGCGTCTTCCGACAAACCATTTAATTGCAATTCAGAAGATCCTGCTTGCCGTTCCAAGAAACTCTTCCAACGGTCTGATCTTTCCTCTTCTTCCTCCTAAAGTTAAGAACCATAACAAGATGACATCATCATTCATTCTTGGAATAAAGTTTGTTCTCCTCCTTTCTTGGAATGAAGTTTCTAAGATATAGATTCTTTTCTAGTATGCAAATTCTTTTTTTGAAAAAAAGGACTTGTACATCATGAATGCTTGTATAATATTAGTTCTAATACAACAAACACCACTGAAACTTAAGGTGCGTTAGAAAAGACCTTTTGTTATTTTAGCTGGTATTCTTTGCAAGATTTGGTACACTTCAAAACTGGGAATGGAATCCTATTCTTGGTACCCAAAGAATCCAAATCTTTAAGATATTAATTTACATTTAAAATGATTTAATTCTAGTTGCAAACACCATTTTTCATTTAAAATTTCATCAAATTGCTAAATTTCATTTGTTGATCTCTAGACATAAATTAAACTCCAAGGCGGACCACCGAAAATACAATAAGAAGCTCCATTTTTCATTTCCTCTCATCCCATCCATATTTTCAGTGATAAGAGATCATTGTGGGAAAACTTCCCAAGCAACTGGATAAGACATGGATAATTATCAAGTGGATAGGGGGTAAGGATGAAAACCTTATAGATATTAGCATATTCCCTGTATCTTTGTACATGCTGGGGTCTAATCGCAAATCCATATGTATCCCTGTTCAACAGAACATCCATATGTTAATTAACAGATCCGCAGCAAACACTCAGAGGAACAGACACAAAAAGACGCGCGCACCTTTGGATTATCATCGTAAAAGTTGTTTATAGCAGATAGTATGATGCATCATCAGCAAACATAAAATATTCAAACAATTAGGATTCTAAATTAACTTGAAAGGAAGTAGTGCTAGCGAACTAGAAGATTCATCTAACCGACGGGAAAAAGACGAATATTGCCGATCCCAACCAATTCGGACTAAATGCTTGAACTCGAATTTGAATGCAGCAAAAAAGTGAAAAACTAATCCACGTTTTCGCACTTATTAGTTAACATATTACACATTAGAACGAGCACCAGATATTACAAAATCATCATAAGCAATAATCCACGACTTTATAAATCCAATTAGACAACAAAATAAAATCTCATTATGAACAATGAAGATCGACCTGAATCAAACCAATTTATTGCTAAACTCAAAATTCAAACTGTACGGAGATATCAAAAGAAAAGAGAGTGAGAAAGAAATAAATGCTTGTATAAAATGCCACACGTGGACTGGAAACAGAGTGAAGAATGGAAGTGAAAAAGAAACGAAAAAATTATTACCTCTTGTGCTCAAAGGCAATGAGAGGGTTACCGGCCCTAGTCTGAGACCGAGACTTCATTTCTAGTAGCAGCAGCAGCGGCAGCTAGGTGGAGTGGTCTGATTGGTGAATTACGTTAGTCCACGAAATTTCGGAGAGATCTTTTCGGTGTTTTGTTTTTTTATGGATTTTTTGCTATGGTGGAAACTAAATTTCAGTTATGAACAGTCTGGTTTTGGTAGACGTGGAAGAAGGCATGGAGAGAGAGAGAAAAGAAAAGAGGAAGAAGAGCAGCGAGGGGCGTCTTGGTAAATTCGTCAGAATGAAGAAAAGGAACCGTGCTTGTAGATCTGCGCATTTCTGATTCACGGCGTGAATCTCTGTTTTGTGTTCACGGCAATCACTCACATTCTCGGCGATGAGATTAAATTATTATTATCGTTATCCACTACACAAATTCAATTATTTTATTTTATTTTATTTTTCATTTTCATTTTCATTTTCATTTTACAAGTAAATAAATGTTATTTTTTTTGACACTAAATAAAATCATTCATTTATTTGGTGATCATAATCTAATTGATTATTATTTTTAAATGTACACAGAGGGTTTAGGAATCCAATTTTGATACTTCAGATGAACAAATAAATTCGATTTAAATTTTCAAAATAATGATTAATAGTCAAAATTTTATTTGCCCACGCTTCGTTTTTGGTACATTTAAATATGTTATTTTAAATAAAAAATGAAATTTGAGAAAAAAGTATAATTAAAAATGGTAGGGACGATACAAATCATGGGGTACCTCAATTGAAGATCATTGGTGTCGGCAGTCAACAGAATTTTCATGTCATCAGCACAATGGGAACTATGCTTGGTTCCCTGCACGAGCTGCTGCATTTTATTCATGGTCCTATTCTATCCTCTACATATGTATGTATGTCTGTATATTTATAATTTAAGGTGCGAAAAATTAAGAAAAATGAATAAATGAATAAATATAAGTTTACGTAATTAAAAGATGAAAATTTATATAATTACTGAATTAACAAATGAAAATGAATATTAATGATGTACATTTAAGAAGCTTACTGGTTTATGGTAAAATGTATTAATAAATATTTAATGGAGGAATGTGAGATGATTATGGTCCCATGCAAGTAGGTCCCATGATTATTATTATGAGGGTGGGTGTCTTGTCAGCTACAAAGACGCCACTTTTTATCATTTACCAAATCCACGGTTGCATCTTCTTCTCTCCTGTTTTTTTTACCAGCTTTTTTTTTTACAGTGTAGTGAATTCTCTGTAAATGCAGAATCATGAGAATCTATGACCCGTGGAGAAACATTTATGTGATTATAATTATTGGCTTCAAATTCACTCTTACTATTTTTCTAGAAACAGAAAAAATCATTAATTAATTTGATATAAATATAATATAGAAATAGTAGATTTGAATTTATTATAATTAGGTTTATGTTGGATTCATGCTAATATATTATTGATATAATTAAAATTAGATAGTATCATATATTAATCTATTTAAAATATAATTTTTAAGTTCAGATATGTTTAGGTAGATTTGATTTATTAATTTTTTAAAATTATTCTATTTTATTATTATTTTTATAAATTAATTGTATCATTTTTATATTATTGGGATCATTTTATATTAATCATGTCAAGTTGACTTTCATATAAGTTAATTATATTATAGATTATTAATATTAAAGTTAGGTCGAGTTCAAGTTAGAACTTTCATAGGATTAATACTTTTAGTCTGGTTTGATTCATTCTAAACTTATTAGACCCATAAAATTACCATAATTTAAATAGGATTCATCAATTTAAATTATGATAGTATAAATATTTCCTATTTACTTCTAATAATTAAATTTTTTCAATTTAAAAATTGAATCAGATCAATTTTTATTTTTAAAATTTATAATTCAAATTAAATATTGGTTTCGTACGTAGTTCAATTAAAATTTTCTTATAATTTTTGGTTATTTCAATTTCAAAATCAGAACCTAATTTTTTTAAATTAAAGTTTATTTTTTTAGTTTAAATCTAATTATGTACAAAGTCATGTTTGTTGTGGTTATATTTGGATATTGTTTAATAAAATGATAATTATTTTAATAATTATTATTTGTTAGATATTAATTGTTAATAATTTATTATTTCTACAGTGATTAGTTAAAATATTTTGTAAGACCGTGGTATGATAAGTTGTGTGAAATATTAATGATAATAATAACATTATTTGTTTGTTTTAAAAATTTGATTTATGGTTTAATAATCGATTTAATTTGGGATAATTTAATATCATTAATAGATAATAAAATTAATAAAAAAAATCTAATGTTAATAAATATATATATAAATATTTAAATGAATAAGTACGTGTTTCATGAAAAAATTCTCTTTTTAAGATGTCAAGTTTTGGATTTTATGATTATTTTAATCGTATCAAATTAAATATATAATATAAATATTTCTTGGGTATAAGATGTACATATTTTTATAAAATATTTGATTCGATTTAATGTTTAAAATAATAATAAGTGATATTTTAAAAATGTTTATTTGTACTACTTATAAAATTTTATATTTTATATTTTATTTATTTTTATTAAATTTATAAATATTTTAAAATAAAAAGAATATATTTATTAAATAATAAATATTTAAATTTTAAAATTTCATGAATCAAACTATCACATTGCGATTAAATACTTTAACAATAAATTATTATATACACCTGATGACTAATAATTAAATAAGTAATAATTAAGCATTAATAAAACGATCGCCCACCATTAAAAACAATTGATAATTATGGAAACGATTAGTTTTGCTGCAAGAAGCCACATGCAACTTACGTGAATGGCACACTTTCTGCATGCAAAGGACAAAAAAATGTAAATGAAAGAGTTATATATATATATGTTGATTGTGTGGGAGTTGATTATTTTCAGGTAAGCTAATTTAACAATTAAAGTCAATGGAGGATATGATACTTTGACTTCAATCTACCAATACCTTTATTGATGTGATTAACTTCACATAAAAGCCTTTAATGGAGATCTTTCTTACCCACTGTTCCCAACATCATACTTGATCCATGGCATCATTTTTGGCCACTTTGATTGATCAAAGGGGCCGACTTTATTCCTATTTTAGTGTAAGATCTATTAATATTATCACTATTTTAATTATCAAAATTCATGTAGTTTATTTGTCTTACGTTTATGGGTATATTGTACTATCCTTTAATGGAAATAAAAATGCAGCAATGAAATGATATTTCCTAATTGATAATTTGAATGTTTTATCTGTTAAAAAATTATTATATGATACAAGTTTATTATCATATCATTAATGAATTCTTGTATTCTCAATAAGTGAGGAATTGCTTTATCTTTAACAAGGTTCTTGGTTCAAAGCTCATGATCGGTCTACAAAATCCTAAATAAAGCCTAACCGACAAGTTGTCCAGGAAAGGAAAATATGCGAATCTCCAATTCCTGCTGAAGCATAAATGGCCCAGTACGATCCAAAATCCCACCACAAATCCTGGTGCCATGCTCACATAGAAATAGAACCATTCAATTTCAAATCCATCATCTTCTTCTTCTGTTTCTGCCTCCACACCAGGACGATCACCATCTTCTTCACTGCAATTCTTCGTCAGAGGATGCCCGCAAAGTTCATTGCCCTCAAAACTAGATCGATCAAAGCCATCTAGTTGAGTTCCTGACGGCATTCTTCCTGTCAATTTGTTATTGGACAGGTTCAAGTGGCTCAGAAATGTCAAGTTTGTTATGCTTTCAGGAACTTCACCGGAAAGTTGATTTTGAGAAAAGTCTATAGATTCCAATGATTTCATATCACCTATGTCATCTGGAATTCTTCCTGACAAAGTATTGTGTGATAAATTAAGAGATAATAATCCTTCCAGACTTGTGATTTCCACAGGGATCTTTCCGGATAAGTTATTGCCGGACAGATCTATTGCTCTCACAAACATTAGAATGCTATCATGTTCCACCATTTTCCCTTTCATCACTAGAAAAGCGTTATCCGAAAAGCTTGCTGAATAACCATTTCGAAAATTGCGCTGGCCAGTAGAATCATTCATTTTGATCATTTCAGCAAAGCTATTGAAGCAACTTAGAATTAAACCTGACAGGTTGTTATCAGAAAGATCCAAGATGTTTAGAGAAGTGACCAGACATAGTTCCTTAGGTATGGGACCATAGAACTCATTCGCACGCAAGCTGAGTGTACTCAACCTGGAATACCTCCCTCCACTCCATGATAGAAGATTTCCGACCAATATATTTTCACCTAAATCAAGTGTTATCAGATTAGTGCAGTTTTCAAGTGACAACGGCACATCGCCAGAAAGATTACTGCCACGACGGTGCAATGACTCGAGCATTCTCATACTTCCAATGGATTCTGGAATACTGCTATGAAAACTGTTGCCATTTAGTTTTGCAGCAACCAGCTGCGGCCAATTCATCCAACAATCTGGTATCTCACTAGATAGAAGATTATCTCCAAGGTTAAGCAATTGTAGGTTCTTGATTTCATGAATTTCGTGACATAGAAAGTTTGACATGGTTCCTGACAATGAATTATTAGAAAGATTTAGTGCACTCAAATTAGAAGAGAAGTAAGGAAGTTGGCCACTGAATTTATTGAAACTCAAGTCAATCAATGGGGCATACGAACCCAGATAAGGAATGTTTGGAATGACTCCATGAAGTTGGTTATGAGATAGATCTAAACTGTTAAACTTCGAAGAGAAATCCCAGAACCATGTTGGAAGTGTTGGGCACGACCGATATATTTTTGAAAAGAAATGCAAAATTGAGCAAAATGGACACAGAAAATTTAACGTGGTTCACCCTTAATTTTGGGCTACGTTCACGGACAAAAACTCACAATAAATCTTCCACTATTACAAATAGTAGGTACACAAGGGATAAAATAAAATAGTGGCTCACAAGGTGTTTCCCGACCTAAAAATAATAACCTCACTATTTTCTCTCCCCAAACCCTTTAGAGCAATTTTTCGTTTGCTCGTTTTTGTGTTTTTGTTTTGTGTTATTGTGTATAAAGCAGAAGGAATGAATGCCTTATATAGGCATTCTTACGCGGTTTAGCCAGCCTGTTATTCAACAAAATTAGGCCACCAACCAAAGAAAAAGAATATTCAATTTTTGCTGCCACCGAAAACAAAGAAATAGGCAGCCTATAAAATTTGGCTTGTGGTTGTCCTTCATGTTGAGGGACCCACCAACAAAACCAAGGTATTACCTCTAGTGCCAGGGGGTCTGTTGCTATTGCCATATGAATTGGATGGCAGAGAATCAGGCATAGTATTCTGAGACTTGGACTCCATTGTAAGCATCTTTACAGATATTTTCCTTAGATAGTCGGGCTGAAACCAGAGATTGTAAGAGGGAAAAACCCCAAAGAAAATTCAACAAAAGAAAACAGGTATTTCAATAATCAAGATATG
>CANYBF012597219.1:0-12672 GCA_948192965.1 Dalechampia spathulata | reverse complement strand
ATGAGTAATGGATAGTATAAAATAAGAAACTTTAAAGATAATCTGATGATAAAGAGATAAGTAAAAGAGAAGATTAAATAATATGATTATTACTTGAGAATTATATTAAGGATATTTTAATTAATAAGTTAAAGGATAAATAGTTTATAAACTGATAGTGAAAAATAAGGTGAAGTGTAAACTAATTGATTATGTTTAAGTATTTGATAATGAATAAGTAAAGGCATGAAGTGTAAGAAGGATGATAGTAAAGAAATTGATATTACAATAAGAAATATTTTGAATTATAAGATTAAATTGTTATGTAGTAAGATCAGAATATATGATGAGCTGTTGAAAAGTAACTATATTAATGAGAACTAGACTGATGTTTATGCAAACTGGATATGTGATTAAGTATATTTAAGACATTAGAATATTTAAATAAGTTACTTATTAATTATTGAATATATTAAGGATAATGTTTCTTAAGTAAAGAATAAACAGTAAGATAGTAAGTCTTAGATAAGTAATATTGTGAAACAATAATGATAGAGTTTAAGATATCATTGAATTAAGATGGGTAATCGAATTTAGTTATGAATAAGGGTTACTGAGAAGTTTAATAAGTTTAAATATTGGTTAAATAATTAAAAATATTAACTGCTTTAATACTCTGTATTTGACAGTAACTGTTCTTACCAGAATATAGGCATGATTAATATTTGGAATCTGATTAAGATATAATATTAAATGATTAGTAATAAGATGATGACAGTTTAGTATATTAATAGTAACATGATAACTGTTAACTGTTGAGATATTAAATAATTAATCAACAGCTGTATAAAAGGGGTGAGATAATCAGATAGTATATGATGATAAAATATTACTGATTATGATAACTATTTAAGTAATAAATATTATAATATTATTGTTTAATCAAAATTAATTATATAATTAAATTAGAAATAAAATAAGGATATAATCACATAAGATGTCATTGTTTAGACTAAATAACAAAAATGTTTTATGATGGGGATTTATTAAGGACTTAAATAAATCTAAATGGTTATAAGACTATGGTTATATAAGCTAATTGATGTTATGAAGAGGTTATATGATATGTTAATGAAGGTTAAATGAGTATAGTTTTCAGTGGTAATTTATTATTATTAAGTAGATATTAGATTGTTAAAATTAAAATTATATGATAAGTAATTTAGATAAATGAAACAGCAAATACAATTGTGAATAATTATATGATTTCATAAATAATATTATGATATGATGAATGATTGTGATTGATATGTGATTGGTTAATACAATAGTATATAATTATAAAAATGATTAGTGTTGAAATGAAATATATTATTAAAAGATGAATATTGAATTGTGAATTAGGTAATACAAGGGATAGTCCAAACGTACCACCAAAGGATTTAAACAAGGAAAAGCATATTCTAGGTTTTTGCTAGTTTTATTAGCAGCTCCAGATCATTTAATGGTCAAAGGGGCGATGGTATAGTAATGCAATAGCATTACACAATTAATTATGATATGTTATTAATTATTCATTAATCATTTCATATACATAATGCATTAAGCATGAACATGACACAGAATGACATGGAGAAATAAGGAAGGAGGAAAATCAATATATATTAGAAAAATGTTAAATGAGATATACCGGGAATATGATATATTTCCTATGGGAATTAAACAAAAAGGAAAATGATGTGGAAAGCAACCAAATAAAAGAGAAATATAATGAATGAGAAATGGGTTCAAGTTTTTTGAACCATAAGTTATATTATGATATGAAAGACCCCAATATATGCATATATAAATGAAATGGCCAAATGTATAAAGGACAGATATGAGGGAGAATGCATAACATAAATGCATTCTCATAAAAATACATTATTCATGAATAAATGATGATGATGCAATAAATGGTATTAAGTTATACAACTATGAGCACATCTTGCTATTGCTTACAGTAAATATACATATCATGACATTCATGTTTACTGTTAAATTGATATGTTAATGATAATATTCAAATTGATGATAATAATATAAATATGATGTTAATATGTTATGTTATAATGATGATGCTGATATTAAATAATGATCTGCAATGCTTGATGATATTGACATTTAAATAACGATTAAATGATTGATTAAGATAATGATTATACAAGGTACTAAGGTAAGTTTGATTTGAATATGACTATGATGACATAGTAAATATGCATGAGATATTAAAATAAATGGAATAAAAATCATAAATAGTACTGAAAATGATTATTAATGATAATGGCATATAATTAATGACATCATGATATTATATTGGAAATAATTAATATTGTTTTGGGAATTTATTTATATGATGATTATTTGTCATTATTAAATTATGGGATTATATGTGGAAGTAAGTGGGATATATTAATATATGATTTTTGTTATATTTGATATTTATGCTATATTATTGACTTTTATACTCAGCATTTATTATTTGATGAACGTAGGAACAAGTAAAACCGAAGAGCAGGATCGTTAGCAACGTCAGCAGCTGGATAACTAATAAAGTTATTGGTAATTGGTGTGGTTTTCATCAGATTTCAATTTAGCAACAATCGTTCACCTAATAAATAAATACTCTGGTAGTAATTAAAATATGGTTGGCAGTATTTTAAATAATTGAACATATTATATTGTTGGTAATGGCTTGTGACAAACTTTAATCAAGTGAAATATTAATGTATGAATGTTAATATTTAAAATAAGGAGATAATAGTATGTTAAAACCTGGGAATGTTTAAAAGATTTGAATTTAATAATTTATTTGATTGCTATATATATATATATATATATATATGTATATATATATATATAATTTTCTACACTTAGATTACGAATTTATGGAATCCTTTGTAGAATGATTATACATTCTTGGTTGGAAAATTTGTAATCATTCTACGGGAGCATGTTACGCAGTCGAAAGACATGATATAATGAGTTATATAAAGTTGCTAAAGTTTTAGACCCTAAGATTTTGGAGTCCAATTCAAGGTATGAAAATCCAGCATGTGTATTATGTGAAGAAAAAACTGTTGGAATTTTGGACCTTGAGGTGCATCTTGAGGTACAATTTTCCAGCCTTATGAATTCCAAAACTGCGCATTCTTTAATCAATCACTCAAAATGTTATGGTATTCAACTCAATTAAGATCATACTTTATACTAAAATAAAGTATATTTAAAGAGGTTTTACTCTAATATTTAAAGTTCAATAATCAAATTCATATGGTGAATTATACTAGCATTTAATAATAAGACATCATAATATTCATAAACATATGCTGCCTGAATGTAATAGTCAGTATTGTATTAATTATTGAGTTAGCCAAATGATTACAAAATAGAATGAGTCTTATACTATCATAAATTAGACTCAAATAACTTTCCAACGGTATATTATACATTCAAAAACTTGATCATTAATATATACAATGTAAGCATTTAATATAAGTTATCATATCAAGTACAAAAACATTATGCTCATGAGGAACAGTCTACCTTGCATGAATATTTTAGCCAAGTAAATCATATTATAATAGAATGAGTATTATTCCATTTAAAAGTAAACTTAAAGAGCTTTCTAGTGGTATATTATACGTCCAAAAACTCCATCGTTAAAGTAGTCAAAATGTAATTTTTCATAAGCTTAAAATCTAGTCCTTATTCATGTGACATGATGCCTCAATGTAACAGTCAATATTGCATTAATTTTTAAGCTAGGAAAATGAGCTCAAAACAAAATGATTATATACCATTAAAAACTAGACTCAAAGAGCTTTCCAACTATATACTATATATCCATAAACTCCAATATTAAGGCAATCAAATTATAGTTTTTTGCAAGCTCAAATTCAAGCTTTTTATGCGTGAGCAATGCATATTCATCTAATTACGGTAACATTTAAAGTTTATAATGCAAGGCTAAGTATATATGACCAATATAACTAATTAATTTCAATATATAATAATGGTAAGTGTAATCGTTATGAAAGTAAGAATACAAGGCAATCCATCATAGTCCATACTCAATTAAACATTTAAACCCAAGTAATATGGTCTTACATCACTTTGGCTACAATCTAATTCCAACATAGAAATATGATCACACATCATGTATTATTTCTCATTATATATCAATTCAGCAATCATAATGCAAGGCTCATGGAAAGTAGAGCATTATAAGTATCAAATAAGTGTAAACCAAACCAAAATCATGCAACTACAAATTAAATATGTATGCTCGACAACCTTCTACATAAGCACCTAAACTTAATCTTCAAACACTTAAAAACTGAAACCTTTACATTTTTCCCTCATGATGATCAAAGGATTACACACACACTCCTACAAGAAGAATACAAAAACAAATCATACTCGACATTCATACTAAATATAGCATCACATTATCTTCTTTTACAACTAAACACATTTGGTAGCAACTCTTATTCATACCAATCTTGTCGAAACCAAACATGTTAACCCTGTAGAGAAAGAGCAAGGAAAAATGCATGAGGAAAACAAATCATCCAAATTTTAGAACATTACCTACCTTCTAAATTGGGATTCATCTATAGCTCCATACACAATAGAAGAATGCAACTTTGATGCAATAAGGAGAGAGAAGAAAAGGATGATGCAAAAAGGAGTCCAGTAACTTTTTAACAGCTTCTACATAACCTCATCAAGACTTTAATTCATACACCATCACATGCATGATACTAAATGGAGAAGATTTGTTTAAAGAAGATAAGAAAGGAATGGTAGGAGTATGAGGATGGAATGTTGCATAGAGAGAGGAGGACATTCGCTTAAGGAAGAGAAATTGGTCCATCACTAGGATTACATGCAATCCACCAATTCACAGCCTTCTCCACTAACCCATTTCTAAATTATTTAAATAATACTAAAGCTAATACACCTAATATAATAATACTCTACCGCGTAATATAAAATACATTAATATATAACCCATACCTATGTATATAGTATAGTATATATGTATATTTTTATGTATACTAGTAACGATAATTAATATAATAATTATTATTCCAGATTTTAATTTTTAATGAAAAGAATTAAAGGAATACACATATAATTTATTTATTTGATCTTATTATGTATTAATTAATTAAGTGTGACTATCCTATAAAATTTATTGTATTAATATATATATATATATACACACACACATGCACACATATACACGTAAATTACATATTTATTTAAATAAATAAAACCATTAATCATATTTTATGTATTATGACTATATGCTTTAATCATTAATACAACACATCATAAATTCATAAATAATTATTTACACAAATTAACATTCAATGCAACTTACTAAACCATGTCAAGTATATGCATATATATACGAATATCTAAGTTAACACATACATAGAAACATATGCACTATAATTACACAAAACATTTTTCACGATCATATTTCACGCAACATAAAAGATGCCATTCTAAAAATCTCCATAAAGCATATCAAAATCCATCTTGAAAATACTTTCTATCTATCGACCCTTTGTGCATATTTGATTGATAAACCATTAATCACCACTTCATGCCATAATTTCATTTAATTGCATGCTTCATTCATTGTATCATACAATATGATCAATGCACCTAAATATGATAAGTGTGTGGATGTGATAAAATCACCCTACCATATAGCAATATGCTTGACCTTCTTATTGAGCGCATTCACCATATGCTTTTTGTAAAGCTATATATTGATACAAACCCTTCAGCCACTTCTTATCAATGGCAACTAGCTATTTATATCTAGTTCTTTTCCACTCAGCTTCTAGCAACTGAGCTTTCAGCAGAAACAAAGTGACCTTAGCTCCACTTTGACTAGTAACACGGCTTCTATCCCATAAACTAAAAAGTATGGATTAGCACTTGTAGAACTCCTCATAGTGGCTCTATAAATCCATAAAGCAAATGGTAACTATTCATGCTAATCTTAGTAAGTTTGCCCTGTCTTAGCCAGAATATTCTTAATCATCTTATTAGCCTCTTCAACTACCCCATTAGCTTGAATGCAATATGGAGAAGATCAATGATGTTCGATCTTATATCTTTTTAGCAAATCAAACACTTACCCTGGAATTGCACTCTATTATTCCATACCAAATGATTCGACATATAAAATACTTTTCTATAAACTTAGCAACCTATTTTGCCCCTAGGTTACTATAGGATTCTACCTCCATCCATTTAGAGAAAAATCAACAGTAATTAATATGTATTGATGTATATTATAAGCATTAGGATGAATCTCACCCATGATGTCAAATCCCCAAGCTGAGAAAGGCCATGACATTGTCAAATTTTGCAATTCAACTAATGGGATATGACTCAAATCTCTATAAATCTAGCACTCATGATATCTACAAATAAACTGTATGCAGTTTATCTTCATGGTAAGCTAGAAATAACCTTGGTATAAGATTTTTTGTACAAGGTAAACCCATTCATATGGGATCTACAGGTACTAACATGTATTATCTTGCATAACTGATTCAATCTCCTTCCTTGATATGGATTAAAGCTACCGACCATCAACTATTCTTCTATAAAGATCACCCTGATGCCATATAAAATTAGCTACTAGCCTTTATAAAGTCAGCTTATCAGTCTTAATTAGCTTATTTTAAATAAGCATGAGTTCTTAAAAAGTTCATAATATTAGCATATCATGGAGTTTCTTCTTGTTCGTTTAGCATTATAACCCATTCTCCGTCATAGTAAGGGATCCTTGACTACTAGATGATCATAAGTTGAATCTAACTTTATGGTCATTCACAAATTGAAGCTAGTGTAGTTAGAGCATCGACCATCTGATTCTCATCTCATAGAGTATGAATGAATTTGTAGGAGCTAAAATTGCAAACTATGAGCTTCATGTATTCAATATAAGGCTTGAGCCTCTCTTCTTTGACATCTTACTTGATTGTGAACTGGTAAACGATAGGCATCAAATCACTAAATACCTTAATATCTTAGGCACCAATCATTAATAGAACTTCAAGCCCAAATAGACATGCATTGTACTCAGCCATATTATTAGTGATTAGAAAGCTGAACCACTATAAAAGCATGATTAACTCACTTTTAAGAGTGAGCCCATTTTGGTTGGAGCTGACACAATTTATACTTCACTAGCTTGAACTCAGGTTTAATAAAAATTTTATATTTTGATATGGTTCTGTCAACACCCGACATGTCTTCATAGCCTAGAATAAAGGCTTTTATATGATGTTTCAACACTCTGATGATTTTTGTTCTATCATAAGGAGTTAAGTCAGATGCAATTTGAAGAGGATAGGGTGTGTCATCTATGCCAATGTTTTGATGCATGATGTGTTAATGTCAAAAATGCTCATATAATGCTCATGCTCATGCACAATGCCATCAGAATACATATCAAAAACATAAGCAAAACTATTTTTTGTTACATTAAACTTTAAATGGATTACATTATCATTAAAGAGTCTAGAAATAAGGACATCATTATCCTCATATAAAATTTCATCAAAATTACTATCTACAAGTATGGTGATGTCCTCATAGCCCTTGTAAAGTAGTGGATCACCTATATCCAAAGTTTCAAGCTTGGATTTTAATGCAACAACTATAATGGATTCTGGTTCAAGATGATCAGTTGTGAGATTCGTAACATCATCAAAGATCTAGAAAGTATCATTAGGCTTAATGAAAGATGTAGTAATAACTTCCTTAGATATTGTCAAGGTTGACAAATCATAAACATTATCAAAGATGGAAAATTATTGATTGAAGAAATCATCTAAGTTAAGCAACTCGAGAGCTTGATCATACTTGGTCTCACCCTAAATAAAAACAACTACCTTGCACTCCTATAGCTTGTTCAAAGTGTTGGAATTAAATCCAATACAATATCTCTCCTCCCACATGGCTATAGGGATATTGAACTCTATCGTACCCTATTGGTAATGGCTGAGACCCTTGCCAGGTACAAAGTTCATATTAAGCATCATCTTGCCTATGATATGGCTTAGTTGGTACAAACATGATTCAAGTTCTCTAATGGTGGTGATCTAAATCCAGTCATAAGAGGAACATCCTCTTTGATACAAGCTAAGGTAACCTCATCATCAATAACAATAGTGACCACACCCTCCTCGTGTAAAAACTTGATCTTTTGGTGTAGGATAGATGACATACCTCATAGTGAATGGAACAAGGATGACCTAAAAGCAAAGTAAAAGACACTAAAATGTCCAAAATTATGAAATCCACCATTGATTAGATCAGCTCAACTATGATAGTGGTAGTGAAGGTATAATAACCTCCCTCTTAGACTCATCATATACCCTGATGATAATCTTCAATGGGTTCAAATCTGAAGGCTAGATCCTGAGCTTGGGCAACACCTTAAGAAGATAGAAATTGATGCCAAAACCATCATCCACTATGACATAAGGAGTAGAGAAGATCATTATGTGCATTTTGATGAAAAGTGCCTTATTATGATAGATACCCTCAATTGGTAAATCTAAGTTAGAGAAAGTAATCATACTAGAATTTAACTCTTAATTTACCAAATAACTCTTCATGTTAAAGGCAAAAGTAGATGGAGAAATCCGCATGCTAGAAAGTGCCTTGATAACGCCCGTTGATGCTGTTGAGAGGATAACATTAAGTCTCAGATACTAATATTAGCCTGTATCTTCTTTAATCACTTGGTGACAACATTCTTAGGCTAAGCAACCTCTTTACCCTTATTAGTAGGTTGCAAAGCTAGAGCATTGCTCAGACCAGCCTCATCCACAATAGGTCTAGCCTTGATCGACTTCTTTGAAGCATCAGGCGTCTTCCCTAGGTTGGGAGGAGTGAGCACCTTACCTCTACAAGTTATATTGCAAACCCTAGAAGACATCTTATTAGAACCCAATACTTTCTACTACTTAGGAGCCTCAATTGCTAACTAAGCTGATTTGGGATCTTTGTCAACTCACCCTTCTTTGATTTTTGAACCTTAGTCGATTCAAATGTATCAAGCTTTTGAGTAAATGCAAACTCATCCTTTAATTTATGATAACATATGTCAATGACACTAACATCAAACCCACCATAAGGCTTAAAACTGATAGCATTATAACACCCACCTTAGTGGTGCGACATGCTCCCGTAGACTAGATCATAATATTCGTGCTAAAAGAAAACTAAGATTTAATCTATAAAGGACATGTACCATTGAATTTTATTTTTTATTTTCAAGATGATTTGATCAAATTCAAAAATTCAAATGAAACTTGTATTTATTAATCAAATCAAGTACAATGTAACATTTGATCACAAACATTATAAACAGGTAACTCAATTAGTACATGTTAGTAGTAGTAGTATATATTAATGTATAACATTGATATACATAACAGTTTACTAATTAAAATTATAGTAATAATAGTTTACTACTTAAAATTATAGTAATACAAAAGTTACATCACCAAACAGTAGTTAGGAGCAAGCCCCATTAAGCTTTAACATGAACCGAGCTAATGTAAAATAAAATATATAGCTGGTGTCTAAGAATTCTCGTGCAAGCTTAAACCACTAGGACTTGCGTAATTAAATGATAACGCTAAGAAAAAATCAATGGTGCTATGAGTAAAATAAAAGTAGGGCTAATAATACAAGTATTAATGAATAATCAAAAGCCATCCTGAATGATTCATAATAATTATTAAAATCTAACACTAATAATTATCATCCAATATAAGTAATACTTAATAACATCATCCTTATTCATTGTGGTTTCATCTATCATAGTAATTTCTATAATACTCAAAGGTATAATAATGTGTTGCCTGCCATACAATTACACATTTCCTGTTGTAACAATTTGAATGCAAGATGAATCATGTTTGCTGCAATATATGATATTATGCAATACCTCCCCTTTTATTAATAACCTTTCATAACATCTGTGTATTGGGTAATCATTAATACGATTGGTCCATTATATATATATATATATATATGTATGTTATGCTATGTAATTATGAATGAATGTATAATGCTATGTGGATGATGTGCAAATAATTTTTATAAATGTATGCAAAATGATGCATCCATTCATATGTATATAAGTACAGGGTCTCGATCTATTGTTTAGATCATAGATAAGTTGTTGTAAGTACTAGCACATACTTGCTATGGATTTTCCCTTATCCAAACATCTTAGTGATGAATGTAGTCCCTCCTCTGAAGCACCTATGACATTACACATATTTAATAAGAACAATCACTTAAAGATCATTGTCAAGCCACATTATACTAATTATGTCCATTTAAGTGTATAGCTTTACACAATTGAAGCATTCATAAGACAACTCTTGATATCACTTAATCAATACCCAAGCATACTATTGTCATACGCATAGCATAAACATATAGTCTAAGAATATATTTCATATCATAAAGAAATACCAAACATGTTATACGTCATAAGGAGAAATCCTCACATTTGCATATTTCATGAGTAAGGATTATTTAGCATGTATTATTGTCCTTGTACTTCTTTTCATACTCATTAAGGTAATGATTAATCATGTAGATACCAAAACCAAAGCATCAATGCATACAACACCACAATGTCACAAGCTAATAATAAGAACACTATTCATACACATAATGTGCAATTACAAAAAACCAGTAATGCATTACTTCCAAATCATAAAATATATTTAGGTATAGTCCCTTGATACAAGCAAATAATCATTTGTTCAAGTGTAGAAAACAAGTTTATATGGCATACCTTGTTAATACTTAAAGAAAAATATCACGTCATACACAAAATACCCTACCCTTATGCAATAGTTTACTTTGCATGAATTTTTAGGCCAACCAAATATCATTAAAACAAAATGAGCCTTATACTAATGGAAACTAGACTTAAAGAGCTTAACAACCATATATTACATGCCTTGAAACTCAAATATTAAGGTAGTCAAATTGTAATTTGTCGTAAGCTTACAATTCTGCCCTTTCCATGCCAAAAATTTGCATACCAACCCAAAATTGCATAATTCAATGTTATATGGCATAAAACCTGGCATACATGACCAAAGTAAGTTACTTACATTAGAACATCATGGTATGTAATAAGTAAATTAAAGTTGCTAAAATTTGGACCTTGAAATTTTAGGATTTAGTTTATCGTACAAAAAATTAGCATGTGCATTATATAAAGAAAAAGCTGTTAAAATTTTAGACCCTGGGCTCCAACTCAAGGTATAATTTTCTAGCTTTATGAATTCCAAAACTATATATGCTCTAATTAGTTATTCAAAATATTATGTTAATCAACTCAATTAAGATCATGCTTAATACTAAAATAAGGTACATTCAAGAAGTTTTATTCTAATATTTAAAGTTTAACAATCAAAAATATCAAAATATTGTAAATGATTCTTATTCCTGTGCATGCTTCCTTTAAATGCACTAACATGATTTTACCAATCTCAAACTAATTCATGTTTTATAATTAACATAAATTTACATTTCAAGTGCCCATAAACATAAGTATTTCATTGATCTTTTATTAACCTACAACATATATCCTTCCATACTCTCATAAGCACACAAAAATTTTTCATACACAATATTCATTTAATTCAATAAGTACAATTTATCATTTTAATATAACTTTAAAACTATAAATCAAAAATTTCATGGCAAGGCTAAATTATTAACTCTATGTCAAATACTACATCCATACACATATGAGCATGTAATATTCAAATAATTTATATAATCAACAGTATCTTCATGCCAACTCAAAATTTCAATTCAACATTTCACAATGATAGAAATAATCATAGTTTTATTCTCAACATTTTTCCCAAGTCATAATTACAAACAACAATATGAAGAAGAGAAGATTAAGCATAGAAATAAGATACATAAGTGTCAACATACCTTAAATCATCAACTCACTTAAGTAAATCTAACTTACTTCATTTTAAAATTACAGTAGTAGTTTATAATCTTGGCATTACATGGCATGGTAAAAATTCTATAAGCATACACACATATGCAATTTAGCAATCTTCAATTGATAAGCCATTCGGCAGCTACCTTCAAAGTGCATATAATCAACATTCCATTAGCCAAAGTGCATGTATTCAATATAATTTTCATTCTATAAATTCATTAGAAAAAACATAAGAACAACGAAAGAGAAAGAAGAAGAAGATGCATAGAAAGAGTCAATCAAGCTTTCCTAACACTAGCTCACCTCCCTTGCTGAAATTCATCAATAACCACACTCAAAATCATGCTAAACCATGAAAAAAATGAGTTGATTTCAAGAAGAGAACAAGAGAGTAGAAGAAATCCAACTTATGTGAAAGAATCATCCATTCAAAACCAAACAATTGTTAGTGTATGCTCTAAAGCATCATGTGTATTTGAACTATACGGTTCATTAATAAAGGCATTATTCATTATATAGTACAATGTTTTACATGAACTTGTTTTACTTGGAGTATTAAACTATATATATTGAAGTCCATGATATTGGAACAGTGCAAAGGAATCCATAAA
>CANYBF012596767.1:0-38138 GCA_948192965.1 Dalechampia spathulata | reverse complement strand
ATGAAAATATTATATAAACAACATTTTAAATAAATATATAATACTTAAATGTTAAATATTAATTTAAAATTATAAAAAATTTGAAAAAATGAAATATAAAATTATTACCAAATGACGGGTCAAAAAAATCGTACTAACGTGCAACGCATGTTATGAAACTCTAGTATATATAAAGATGTATAGTATTAACATATATTGCAATTATATCAAGCAAAATACATTAATACATTTTTGTTATTACAAATTTATAGTATATATAATTATATTTATAGAACAAATAACTCTAATAATGCACATACAATAACCATTTTAATTTTAGATGTATTTTCTAAAAAAAGTTAACTAAAGACACCAAATAAATTATATATATATACATATTAGAAAATAATATAGACAAAATATGTGATTTAGATATTAACATTTCTTAATGATTATAATTTGTAAAATATCTTTTTAAAAAAAATTGTAAAGAGAATAATATAATCTTTATCCAATTAATTATTTTAATTTAGAAATATAATAAATTATTATATACCTTCCATTATTAGTATAATTAGTATCAATCTACACAGTTTAGTATTTATGGAAGTTTTAAAATACTTTATATTATAAAATAATTTGATGAAGGTTATGCATGTAACCTTCCATTATTAAATGACACATATCCCATGACATTACCCACGTGTACGAGGCGACCGGAATTGGACCACGTTGGCTGTTGGGCCCCATCTTATCCAAATTCGCCTTATAAAACGTGCTGTCAATTAAAATATTTTCCATTCACCAAAAACAATAATAACAGATTTTTTCCCTTTTATTTTTTTTTAATTTTTCTTTTAATCCTTTTCCTTTTTTTTTTTTTTTCACGAACAACTCAATGCAAGCCATGCCTGGTGCAAGATTTGGCAATCCAATCTTTCAGCAGAATTTCAAGCTTAATGGTGATGAACATGACTTTCACGACCAGCCGGTGGGGAGTTTCTCCGATTCCGTTTTTGGGTTTCTCGAATATGGCGGAGAATCATTTCAGAGAAGTAGTTGCAGTAGTTGTAAGGATGGTTATGAAAATCAAACAGGACATGAAGAAGAAGATGATGATGATGATGAAGAAAACGAAAATGGTTGTTCTGCAGTGAACAAAAGTTTCTGGGACAATCAGCACCAGCTTTTACAAGTATTTTAACTCTCTTTGTAATGTGTGTGTACATACATCCATATACACATATGTATCATTGTTATATGAATATGATTTCTGTTATATTTATGCGGTAATCAATTGATGTTTACATTCATTTACTATGGTTTTTCAGGCTACTTTATGCAGGACTAGCTCATTGGAAACGGGGATTAGAAAGATCACGAAACAAACATTAGAAGAAATACAAAAGGCAGGAATCATCTGTGGTTGTGGGAAAGTAATGGCCAGTGGCTGCCGGAATTGCTTGATGACAGAAGTCTCCGGCCGCCTCCGAAACGCTGATTATAATAGCGCCATTTGCAAGTCGAAATGGAGAAGTTCTCCTCACATCCCATCGGGTAATTAGCAATGAACTGTTGACTCAAGTGCCTTTCATTTTCATGGTCGACCGTGCTGTTTGTTTTTCATATCCTGTGCATCAATTCTAACAGATCCTTTTAACATGCAGGAGAACACACATTCTTAGATGTAATAGACCACAATTCAAGTTCTAAAAAAGGAGAAGTAAGGGTGATAATCGAACTAAACTTTCGAGCCGAGTTCGAGATAGCAAAAGCAAATGAAGAATACAACAGACTGATCCAACGATTACCAGAAGTATTTGTTGGAAAAATTGAGAGGTTAAACACTGTGATAAAGATTTTATGTTTGGCTGCCAAGAAATGCATGAAAGAAAAGAAAATGCATCTGGGTCCATGGAGAAAACACAAGTATATGCAAGCGAAATGGCTCGGAACATGCGAAAGGAGGGTAGCATCATCGCCGAGCTTTTTGACGACGTTTTCTGGCGGGCTCTCAAAGCCAAAGGCATCCATGCTAACGGTTGATCTGCTAGATATGTTGTCTAATGTGCATGGTTCAGCGGTTGAGGTTTTATGAATTTTGGGATCAAAACTCTTATTTTTTAGTGTTTCTTGTAATAATGTCGAACATTCGACTGAATATAAACTACACATTAATTAAGATTGTGAGTGAATTCTATAAAGAACTCGTTTGTATCCGACACAGTCACCCACCAACCATTGGCCATCAGTCTCCTCTCACTGCCCGCTTGACACTGATGAATTCCATGAATATGCCAAATAATGTTCATCGTTCATCATGAGTAATATAAATAATGTTTATTAGTAATTAAATATATATATACACATTCTAATATATAAATAAATATATATATGTTTCTATTTTATTTATATTTTTTTGTCCAGTGGTGATTGATAATTGATGGAATGATGAAAATTATATGTGATAATATAAAGGATAAGTTTAATATTTTAAAAATATATTTAAATAAATACAAAATAATTTAAAGTGAATAAACTAATAATCTTGATTAAATTAGTTGACCTAAATCTTAACTGTGGATTTGAACAGTGGTATTTGAAACACAATGCCTTCCCTCTCGCTTTCTCAATGTTGGGAAGGAAGCGCAACGTTCACCGTACCAAACCGGGTCAGTCAGCAGGGACCAGAAACTCTAGCCTAACTCGGACCAACTTGTTTGTGTGGGTGTCTATATATATATGTAAGTATTATATGCAGCAAACTTGGAGGGTCATCCATGTTAAGGTTTGTGGTTTGCTGTAATAATGGGCTGGGGCTGGTGTTCCTTTTTGGTCCATTGAACTCACAACTCCATTTGTCAATCATTGTTTAGATTGAATGCTGCGACTCACAGATGCCCGACCAGTTTATACGCACCCATTGGTGGAGCGGAGAGTTTCCGTAAGGCATTGGAAAAGGTTGTGGAAGACGGCATATCAGCTTAGAATCTTACGGTCGTGGACGTTCTTTGGTTTCAAAAGTAAACCATGACGCGAAGCATTTGAAAAAACTATGGCGTGTCATATCTGTAGCAGCCATGGCTATGTTATTCCTGCCAGACCCCTTTTTTCAACGACGTACATATTCTTCTGCTGATAACGAATTGATCTGGGCTCAATATCACTATTAAACAGTTGCGGGGATAGCTCAGTTGGGAGAGCGTCAGACTGAAGATCTGAAGGTCGCGTGTTCGATCCACGCTCACCGCATTTTTAATGATTTCTGTTTAAGTATTTTTGTTTTAAAAAAAACCATATATTTATCTTTTTCTTTTTCTATTTCAAACATCAATTTTAATAAAAAATAAAAAGAAATGCAAAAATATATGAAGAAATAGAGGAAAAGGGTGGTGTGGGAAGAGAAGTGAATGAATGAAGAGCAAAATCTGACAGGCATAGTGAAAGCTTTATGAATGCTATATGCTTCTGAATAACAAGACAGTGACCTTTGACCTTTTCCAACCTACTCTTTTATAAAGAACAAATCCCACACTGGATAGAATACACCCTCCTTACCTGTAAAGTTGCTCCATATTCATTATTTTTCTTCTCATTCTATAATGATAATTGTAGTAACGATGATGATCGATGATGATAATTTTAGCAATTAATGTATTTTAAAAATGTTATATTCATATTAGATTTTTGAAATTTAAATTTAAATTTAAGTAAATATAGAAGGCTCCCATTGTTAATGAATATATGCATACACACAATGAAAAGAGAAACATATAAAAGCCATAGTTTAGAGGTTAAAAGAGGATATCTGAAATCAAAGAAAATGGGTCTGTTCTTACGGTGGAGGTATGATGTATGCATTAAATAGGATTCTTCTCCCTCTTTGAAGGAATTCAAAGATTACGAGTTGCAGAGAACGACAATTGGCCTTGGAGTGGTCCCTCTGATCAACTGTCCTCTGCGTATCAGGCCCTTCCTTTTTTTCCCTATTGGCCTTCCTTTAAATCATTACTCCTTATATATTGTTCTCCACCTCACCCTCGGCAACCACGTGGTCTTTGGAGTTTCACACCATTCATTCAAACCCCATAATTATGGATGTCAATAACTAGAATCACGTGAATTATTTAATAAGATATAATTCGTCGTTGAAATCAGACCTTTTGTTCGAACCATTACGAATAGGAAAGAATTGCTTCCAGAGATATACAAGTCCAACGGCAACATATATATGAAGAGGAGCCAGGGCACATATACATTTATCTCTGGACAAGCCCGACCGCAGGCACACACAAATGTTTACTTTACCAGGGATGAGAATCTAGGAGACATTTCAGAGAGGCCCTACTCGTCGATGATTGGTTATCCCGCCTTCAGTGATGAGGCTGGCGCAGTCGGTGTGTTCTCTTAACCTCAGTGGAGCAAAAACCTAGTGACCGGCCGAACAAAATACTTGGCGCTCCACAGCTCAGCTTTCAAAAGAGAGCACCTGTCTTTATTACGATGGACACCACTTTTCCACTCTCCCGTTGAATGGCTGATAAGGCCACCTGCGCTCCAGACTGATCGTTGCCATGTATATATATATATATATATATATATATATACATACATATATATATTTGAATGATATGATGAAAAATGAAAAATACTTGTCAAAATTTGAAAATCATTAAAGTATTCTTTAAAAATACTAAGAATATATTAAGAATTTAACTTTAAATCTCATTTCATCGATTGCTTTCTTAATCCATATGTGATGCTTAAACCTCCATCGTCACCGCAACGCCTCCCCGCCTCTTTCTTTCATCTACTGCCACCACCGTCAGTAGCAACGATAACCATAAGTATCACATAGAAAACCGAACAATTCAGAAAACCCTTGCAACTGTAGGATCATGTCCTTCATAAATCTTTGCGTCTTTTATATCAATGATGGGTGTACGAGATTTATCAGTTCTCTCAAATCTCTTCATCAACAACATCTGGTAATAATGGAAGAGAGAGGACCTGTTTGCAGGTCGTCTACTTGTGGCTGCAACTAACAGACTAAACAAACCAAGTAAATAACAGATATACCCGTTATGATAGCAGCGACGGCTGCAGTGAAGTTGGATTATGGGCGCAGGGCTGCGGTGAAGTTGGATTATGGGCGCAGTTTCGTTACCTACATCATCATTAACGTCATTTTTCAAAAGGAAAATTAACCCTAGATTATATTAGGTAAAAGAAAAAATTCACCTTAACCGGACTTTCATGCACTGCATTCACACTTTCTTATTTAATTTTAAAAATTATTAATTATTTAACTATCAAGATTTAAATCTAAATCTACTTTAACTCTTTCGAAAATATTCCTCTATTATATTATTATTATTATTATTATTAATTCAGATCTACTTAGAAATTTTTTAAAAATACTCATACCATCGTACTATTATAATAATAATAATAATAATATTATTATTATTATTATTATATGACAATAATTAATAATTATTATACATTAAATTTTTATGAGTAAAGTTTGAATATTAGTAAATTAATATTTTAATCCATAGAAAAATATCGTACTAATTATTTTGTAATTTACATGGACTTGTTTGAAATTATGGAGATTTAAATAATAAAATACTCAATTCATGTGGGATTTTTTAAAATTTTATTTTTTATTTTTTTCTGCTAATGTGAATAACAAAAACCATCATTACAATGTGTTTAAAGTAAGACATTGATTTACTGGAGTGGCATGTTTTGGTTAAAGCCGAAATTCGAACAGTTTAAAGATCTCTGTGGTCAAAGATGAGTCCACGTAGCCAAGTTTCAGGCAGCCCCACCACCCTCAAATATCACCCCATCTAATCATAATATATATATATATATATATATATATATATATTATATAATTATCGTTATATTGATAATTAGATTTATATATGTGTATATGTATGCATTATACTGTTAGCTTTATGCCTTTGCTTCTTTGTACGCATTGATGATAAAAAGCTCTCGAAATGAATCGATGACCGTTAATTTATTTATCATTCTTGGAAAAAGGGTTGAGCGGAGGTGCGGCATTGATGGAGAACAGCCCAACTTGTTCTAGGACTGATAGGAAAACGGTAGAAAGAAATAGAAGAAATCAAATGAAGGCGCTTTACTCCAAGCTCAATTCTCTTGTCCCCCATCAAAACTCTAGGGTTTGTTCTTCCCTTTCCCAATATAGAATTTTAGTAAAATTCGAGAGGCAT
Source organism: Dalechampia spathulata (assembly GCA_948192965.1). NCBI lineage: Eukaryota > Viridiplantae > Streptophyta > Magnoliopsida > Malpighiales > Euphorbiaceae > Dalechampia > Dalechampia spathulata. The sequence continues at coordinate 31,908 of CANYBF012596767.1, read as the reverse complement.
AGTTGACATGATCTTTGTTTTGGTACATTGTTGTGATTATTTGTTGCAGGAGTCGGTATCTCTGCCTGATCAGCTAGATGAGGCAGCTAGCTACATAAAGAAGTTGCAGATAAACTTGGAGAAAATGAAAGAAAGAAAAGACAGGTTGATGGGAATCGAAAGTCCAAATGCAAGTGTTTCCAGCTGTAGAAGAACAATGCGGTTAAGACCTCCACAAATTGAAGTTCATGAAGTGGATTCAGCTTTAGAGGTGGTTTTGATTACTGGGTTGGACGGTCAATTCTTGTTCAATCAAACCATTCGTCTTCTTCATGAAGAAGGAGCTGAGATCGTTAATGCCAGTTTTTCTGTTGCAGAAGATACTGTTTTTCACACCATACATTCCAAGGTAAGACTCCTAACGTACATACATATTTATGTATATATATAGCTATAGTTCAACATCGTGATTTGTTACAATATATAATAAATGTTGTCAGGTTGAAGATGCTGCCCCTAGTTATGTAGCTGCAAAGATTTCTGAGAAGTTGAAGAGTTTTTTCCAAGATTAAGACAGTACGAGATTCAGATGAACTCCTAGCTTCATGGAGAAACTTCAATCAAACTCCTTACCCAGTATGTTGTTTTCATTAAAATCAAGATGTTGGACTATGAAAACGGTAAAATATTCATGAATTATCTCCATTTCAGTATATATATAGTAGATCTATTTGCTTCTGGTAATGGAATTGAACTACGGAGCTTCCAGTATTCTCTTAACTAAGCTATAGCCAGGAGATATCTGTCATGTCGATCAGTTAAATTGGAAAGTTTTGGTTAAAGGGTCGTTAAGTTGCAGAAGCTTGTGCCATTTTCGTGATTCTGGTAGGATTTAATCATTGGTTGGCATTATCAAAAACAGCAAGTACATGATTCGATGAAATGAATGTTTCTGAATACATTTACTACATTTATTAGGTAAGACCTTTTTCATAATTATTCATTGTCGATTAATTTAAAGATGTTCGTTTATAAGAAAATATTATATACATTCAAAAATAATCTTCGAAATTCAGTCAATGATATAATAAAGAAATCTATAAAGAATCAGATATTTATCTTAATGATACTCGGTAATAAATTGTTGGGTTTGAATGATTCTATGTAAGAGAGTTATTGAACCGTAAGAATATGTAGGAATCAATGAACTTGCATGCAATCTCAATCCTCTTCTTGAGAGGGATCACAAAGTACTTTTCATGTAAAAATTCTTCTGCTGAAATCTGACTCTGCAGTTCTTTCTATGTAATGTTTCTATCTACAAAGAGTTTCCATGTAAATGGAAAGACTTTCCCAGAAGTTGTGGAAGTGTGATCGTAGAAAAATAGGTTGTGAATTGTGTCTCACGAGGTTGGAACTTATAATACTACACATACAATGGCTATAAACACATTCAACATTATCTGCACCGAAATCTATTAAAGGTGCGGAATTTAATTATATAAAGCCAAATTTTCAGACAAACCGTTGAAACTTGGGAGATTAGAAGAGGTAATTAAGGATTTAATTAAGACATTACAAAGATGGGCTCTCCTCTTGGGTGTGGAAGTGTTACATGCATGAATTATAATAACATCTTCAACTAATTTCCATTAAATTTATTATTAAATGTATTCATTTTTATTAAATATTATATATATTTATTATATTTTACATAATAATAATCCATAATAGTTACATATTTAATGAAAATTAATATATATCATTATATATTATTGACGAGCACATAACTTTATATAATGAATCAAATTTATATTATAAATAGGTATGCAATGTCTAATGAAAACTAATATATGTTAAGCATGTAATTTTATATGATAGATTAAATTCATATAAGAATTTTTTTATATTTATATAAATATTCACATGCACAAATTAAATAATATAAACAAAAGATAATTTTGTTATTAAAAATTAAAAATTATTACCTTTGATTTATTTTATATTAATTAATTTAATTTGGGTAATTTAATATTTCATCTACCTTGTAATTTAAATATTATAGTACAAAAATTTTGAATTATTTGCTAATACTTTAAGCAAAAGTGATTTATATTACAAATAACTATATTGAAAAGGGTTTATTATTGAATTAAATTAAAATGAATTAATTAATTTAATAGAAATAAAAATAATAAATAAAATCGATTTGAAAATTATTTTAAGTTTGTGGTTATTTTTGTTTGGGAGCAAAAAGTAGAAAGGCATTGTTATATATTGAGAGGGTGAGGGTGAGGGTGAGGGTGAGGGTTAGTTCCTGAAAAACGTTTCATGGGGGGTTTGGGTCATAGGTGGGTCTGGAATATGATGTGTCAAAGTCTGACGTCATGAAGGTGACGACTCTTGCTATTTCTAAAGTTGGTTACTTTAGCTTCTCCCTCTTTTCTATCTAAAAGTGTTCAAAGAATCCGATACTATTTTTAATTTTTTATATATATCTCTTATATATATATATATATATATATAAGCTATTTATTATTGTTCATGAGATTCCTATTCCATCAAATTTAAATTAATAATATGAAATCCCAACCTCGCCACCACAAACCTCACCATATTAATGGTGAAAGCTAGGGTTTAACCCCCTGAGCCTTTGCCAAAACCTCCCCATATACATAATGATGGAAGCCAGGATTCAGCCCCCTAATTCAGGTAGCCAGGGGGTTCAACTCCCTAACCCTTTGCCAACACTACCACAAAAAGCTCTCCATATACGTAGTGGCAGCCAGGGTTCAGCCCCCTGGTCCAGTGTTGCCTCCTCCCTTGGTTTAAGTTATCAAGTAATATTCTAAAATAATTTTATATTTTTAATATGATACATCTAAATATATTTTTATTTTATATCAAAATATTTTCACGGATTAAATTTATATTCTCTATTAAAGACTTCAATATTACATGAATAAATTATTAAACTTAAAATTTAAAATTATTAAATAAATCTTAAGAATAATTTTATATGTTCGAAGCATACTAACGAAGCTTTCCCTGCTTATAATTCTTTGGAATGAAAGGAAGAATTGCAATTTCGATGTATATAGATTTTATATATTTTATTTGATTTTTTTGATTTTTTTTAATTTAATTGAGTAATTGAACTATAATTTTTATTTAATCAAGTATTTTTACCTAAAAATTTTTTATATTAATGAATTTTTTAATGAATTTTTTTTATTTTAAGTGATAATTTAATTAAAATCTACAATAAAAGTTAATATTCTGAAAAAATTAAAAAAATTACAGTTTTATTCCAAAATAAAATAAACATGTGGGTTACTGTGTATTGGGCCTACGATTATCTTGAAGACCAACTAGAAAATATGATTGGAACACCCACATAACCCTTAGCCGATGTTGCTAACAATCTAACCAAGGCCCAAATGTTTCAAGGCTACAAATGTAATTACACTTCGTGCTCATCAGGCAAAGCTCTCACCTGCTAGGGTTTTTTACTCATATACTCTCTCCTCCAAACCCTAGTTTCAGTTTTCGTTCTTTTCACAGATCCAGCAGACAATGGTAGGCTTCGAGGTTGGGTTCGTTCCTTTCAACGCCGACGGTTGGGGCCCTCCAGATGCTTCCGCCACCGCCACTACTACTACTACCACCACCACCACCACCTCTACCTCCTCCTCAACTCTTCCCATCAACGTCCCTTTTGCTCCTTTTTCCCGCTCTGAAAAACTTGGCCGCATCGCCGATTGGACCAGAAATATAAACCCCAATACCGCACGCCCCAACTCCAAACAAAACGCATCAGATTCAGTTTTCGATTTCACCGCAGACGATTCCTTCCCTGCAGCTGCTGCAGCCGGTGACGACGACTCTACTTTCCGCCTTGTCGATGGCAAACCTCCACCGCGTCCAAAATTTGGTCCTAAATGGCGATTTAACCAGCACCGACCTCAACTCCCTCAACGCCGGGATGAAGAAGTCGAAGCTCGTAAACGCGAAGCCGAGAAGGAGCGTGCACGGCGTGATCGTTTGTATAATCTTAACCGGTCCAACCAGAATCAAACACGACGTGAAGCTGCAGTTTTTAAATCATCGGTTGATATTCAGCCAGAGTGGAATATGCTTGATCAGATCCCGTTCTCAACATTCTCAAAGCTGTCGTTTTCAGTTCCGGAGCCGGAAGATTTACTTTTATGCGGCGGGCTCGAGTTCTATGACAGGTCGTTTGATAGAATTACTCCCAAAAACGAGCGTCGTTTAGAAAGGTTTAAGAATCGCAATTTCTTTAAAGTTACTACCACCGATGATCCTGTCATTAGGAGGCTTGCTAATGAAGATAAAGCTACTGTTTTTGCTACGGATACCATTTTATCTACTTTAATGTGTGCGCCTCGTTCAGTTTATTCGTGGGATATTGTGATTCAAAGGGTTGGAAATAAGTTGTTTTTTGATAAGAGAGATGGTTCTCAGCTGGATCTACTTTCTGTTCATGAGACGTCTCAGGAGCCCTTACCTGAAGCTAAGGATGATATGAATTCTGCTTATTCATTAAGTGTTGAAGCTGCTTATATTAACCAGAATTTCTCGCAGCAGGTCCTGATTAGGGATGGGAATAAGGTTTCATTTGACGAACCCAATCCATTTGCCACTGAAGGTGAGGAAGTTGCTTCTGTTGCGTATAGGTATAGAAGGTGGAAGCTTGATGATGATATGTATCTTGTTGCTAGGTGTGAGGTTCAGAGTGTTGTTGAGGTTAATAAACAGAGATCTTTTTTGACACTAAATGCCCTTAATGAGTTTGATCCCAAGTTTTCTGGTGTTGATTGGAGGCAAAAGCTTGAGACTCAAAGAGGTGCTGTTTTGGCTACCGAATTGAAAAATAATGCAAACAAATTGGCTAAATGGACTGCCCAAGCTCTCTTGGCTAGTGCGGATTTGATGAAACTGGGTTATGTTTCGAGGGTTCACCCTAGGGATCATTTTAATCATGTGATATTGGCTGTTGTTGGGTACAAGCCTAGAGATTTTGCTGCTCAGATTAATTTGAATACATCTAACATGTGGGGGATTGTCAAGAGTATTGTTGACTTGTGTATGAAGTTGAATGAAGGAAAATATGTGTTGGTGAAAGACCCATCTAAACCACAAGTTAGAATTTACGAGGTTCCTGCTGATGCATTTGAGAATGATTATGTGGAGGAACCTTTACCTGAAGAAGAGCAGGTGCAGCCGCCTGGTGAGGATACTGAGAACGCTGAGGCAAATGGAGCTGCCAATGATGTTGAAGATAAAGAGATTGATGCTAAAGCATAAGGTAATACGTTTTTATTTCCAATTTTGAGACAGAATGTTATTCTCTTTCATTTTGTTAGATAAAATCTGCATATCAAAGTGAATATGAAGATGGCTAGTGGATGCTGAATAAATCATTGTTGCTAGTCTTCCAAGTATTTTTATTTTGAAGTTTTCATGATGTTAGTGATTGAGTTGTAATTTGGTATGCAAAATAAGTTGTTATTTTCTATGAATCTTCTAGTTTTTTTAAATACTTGTCCTCCATGAAGAAGGAAATTACCAGTGTGTTATTTGTAAAACCAGTTCCACGAATATGTTCATGCCACATAAATTTGGAATTTTTGGATTGAGTCTGCATTTGTTTGCTTGTTTTATGTGCTGATTTTACTGGTCATTTGTTAGGAAAAGTACATCCTGTGCTGCACGGATGTGTTACAAGGGTACTTAAGCCAATTAATGATCTCTTTGCATTCTCCATTATTGTTTAGTCATGGGATTTTGATCTATATGCAGATTTGTATTTATGTTCTTTCTACTAAAGGAAAATATGTATGGCTACTTTTGTGTTTGTAGACGCTAGACATATATGGATATAGCATTTTTGTCTTGAATAACATTGTAGCTTCCTTGTGGTGTTAGCCATTGGCGACTCTACTCTAGTCCATTAGGGATCCTTTTCTGGTTCAAGTGTTTCCAGGGGAAAACATTTGTGGTTTATTTACCCAAACTCATAGGGAGTTCTTATCCTCGTTGAGTTGGATCAAATACATCTATTTTCCAAGTGTTAGAATTCGTTGCAACCACACAGTCTCTGCAGTGCTGTGCTTAAACTCTGGCATGCATTTTTTTCCATTCGCGTGTGGAACCAGAGATCCGTTTGTACCTTACAGGCTCCAGCAGTTGTTAAATATGGTATCATGGAAAGATATGTCTATCGTTAAGAATTTCATGCATCTTACTTCTGAACAGCCCCAACCTTTTCTGAAGTTTTTGTTTGATCAAGTCTTATTTGTGCAGTTTTCCTTTTACGATATGAAGGCAGAATATTATGCCTTGCATGCTTCTTCTACTGCCACGTTATTGATGTGCTAAATATCTTAATTACATTTGATTCTGCGCTGCAGATTGCCAGTGATGAAATACGGCAGCGATGATTCCTGCGACTGGAGCATGCTCCCAGCTACAAAAAGTTGATCCTGAAATAATGCTCCGGCCCGCCTCCTATAAATTTAACTTGTTTTTGCGGACTTGTCCTGTCAAATATATGAGCAGACAGAGATTTTAAAATATTAGACACTAGTTGTTTGGATATCCATGACTTGGGTTTCTTTTTTCTCTTAGAGTTGACATCTGTCAAGCCTCTTGGATTTTGAAATGAAAGATATCCGTGGGAAGACCGCTTTGAGTTTTGGTTACTTTGTGCAATTTCTATTATCCGAGTCATGATGCCAGTCAATTTTTATATTGCAAACTGCAACATTTAGATGTCTTGCGAGTCTGAGATGTAACACTGATCATTAAACTTCGCCGAAATCTGCAAGCTCGTTAAAACTTGCCTTGACAATCTTATTCCAATTCCCATACCCTCGAATGAACATCATCAGAATCTACCATCGTCAAACCTTTGGCAGATTCTTCTATCTCCACGGAATGTCAACAGAGGAGGAAGCAGCTCAGGTTCATTTCCAAGTCTAATGCATATCACACATAATAGATAAACTATATTATTATGGTCGGTTGTCATTTAAAATGAGCTTACTGATTCAAGTCTCAAGGGTGATAAAGAATTATTGGGATCTAATGCAGTTAATACGCAGTAGGCATGCATCAGGGCAGTTTACCTTCATATTTAAAGCTACGTTCCTTCCTATGCTTTGACTTCATTACACCTTTGCTTCTTGTCGGTGGCAACCCTTTATTTTAAATATTTTTTATAACTATTTTAATTAATAAGTCATCACATTTTCCAGACTTTAATATATAAATACATACAAAGATGCATTATATTATAATCAAATAAATAACTTAAATATTTTGCCCACTCTCTCTCAAACACATTAGTGTTTACAAAAATATCTCACTTAATTAAACGTTATATTACCATTTATTTAATAAAATCGATTTATACATATTTAATAAATATACTTGATTAAGCTTGAACAATCCTAAGTCCAAGTATTAAATTAAAGTACTTTGCATTAATTATAGTAACTTTATGATTATTTCCAATATAAACAAAATAATTATAATTTTAAAAATTAAATGTAATATTATTTTTCGATGAAATTTTATTAGTACGGTAACTAAATCTGATGTATTTTTGAGATATTCATCGCGTTAATATTATATTATTTACATTCCAATTAGAAAAATCATTGAAATTTATCGATTGTTTTTTTTTAAAAAAAAAAATTAATAAAATTCAGTAATTTAAATATTCCTTTCATAGCCTGCGGCTTATACCGCATATAGGTTGAGCAATTATTTAGAAGCAATTAATTCATTAATTAAGTAATTGATTATTGAGTTATTTAAATTCAATTCAATATTTATTGAGTTAAAAATGCATTTTCTACATAATAATTAAAATTTTTTAAAATCCATAAACTATTTTAATTTTATTATTCATATTCTCAAAGTGAAAAGAGATCAAAATTTACCCCATACATTATTATTATTATTATTATTATTATTATTGGCAATGAACTTTTATTTTGATTTTATCCTTAAAAAATGAATTTTATTTGATAGCAAATTAAATTACTGGTCATCAATTGATTTTAGCAAGTTATGTAAATACCTTTATAAAATTTAAAAAGTGAAAAAATTTTATTTAAATTTATCGGATAAAACCCATTTAATTAAATTTAAAATAAATAATATTTAACTCATTTAAAAATAAGCTAATGAGTTAATCGATTTGATTATTAAACTAAATTTAAGTTTTTATTTGATTTTTATCATTATTTTAATTTTTTAGATTAAATAGAATTAAATATTTTTAAGATTCAAAATTATAATATGAAAGCGGAACCAGATTTATTACATGGGAATGGTTAAAAAGGTGAAAAGTAAAAATAAAAGAAAACATCCAAACATTCTTACATACAAAGCTATCTCTTCGGGCAGGGCTTTGAATTTCCCATTTCGTCCCTGCCTCGTCCTTTACCCAAAGCAATTAGCATGTCAACTTAATAATAATAATAATAATAAATAAATAAATAAACAAACAGAAATGAAGCATCGAGGCAATGCAGTGCAAGTACGTAGTAGAAGAAGAAGCGCTTGGAAACTTCTCCGTCATGTGCTTAAAAAATCTCCAAATTCGCTACCACGTGAACCTCTGCCTTACTTGTCCACCTCCTTTCCCCATTCATTGATACGATTACCATACGATTAATTTTCATTAAATACCATAATTAAATTAATTACGTATTTATATTTATATGCTTATTAAGGTTAGACCCTGTTTTAGAGTTTTCATCTCCTCTATATATACATATATATATATATATATGTATATGCACGGTTGATTCTATTCAGAAAAGCAATACGTGGCACTTTTCTTACTTTTTCCATAAAAAAGAAAGACATGGCACTTGATTTTAGTACTTGATCACTGTGTAACCCACTCATTTAAAGTTATCTTCTATCAACTTTGATTTTTTTCCTCTATTAAATTCGTTTTATTTTTTTTAATAATGTTTCATTTAATAAGTAATCTTCTAAATTAATTCATTAATTAAAATATTAAAATTTAATTGTAGTTGAGTTATAATATATAGTCCTCCCCTTAATCTTGATAGCCACTTGTCATATGGTTTAATACTCCCGATAATGACTATTAATATTTTTTCTTCTACGAGGCATGCCCATTAATCAAGTTTGACCCTTAATTCTTAACTTAAAGGGTTACTTTCCCTAATCCCACAATATTCCTTTTCTACAAAAACCCAAATTCATAATCAATAAATATTTAATATTTTAAAAAAAATTAATGTATTATTTTATTATTAATATGAATTATATAAAAATTTCTGTTATTATAAGCTGAGCCACCCACATTGTAATTATTTTGAAAATTAAAAAATAAAAAAAAACAAATTTTAATAAGAAAACCCGCAGAGAATCACGCTCTCGAATTCCTATAAAATCCTTTAGCTTTCTTTATAAATTTCGCCATCTTTCCTTCCTTCTTCCTCGCTTAGTCTTTCCCCTTTCTTCCCCCATTCCCTCGCCTCAAACCAGGAGGAAACCCATGGCTTTCGCCATTGCCAAACCCCTTCTTCTCCTCCTCCATCTCTCACTTTTATGTGTCACCTCGTTTAGTTATGAAGAAACAGAAGCAGTTGCACCCGTCCCACCCCACCATCATGGCTACTCTCACCACCCAGCTATGGCACCAGCTCACTCCCCCACTCACCACCACCACCATCACCACCACTCCTCCCACCCACCAAGCGTCGCACCCGGCCCTGCACCTCACCACCACCACCATCATCTCCCTCATGCCCCAGTTCCAGCCCCTGTACACCCTCCGGTCCATGCACCTGCACCAATCCACCCAACACCACACCCACTCCCACATCCACCGGTTAAGCCACAACCACCAGTTAAACCACAACCACCGGCTCACTTCCCTAGAAGCTTTGTAGCAGTTCAAGGTGTTGTCTACTGTAAATCTTGCAAATATTCCGGGGTCGAGACTCTCCTTGGAGCTTCACCAGTTCCTGGTCAGTTTAATTCATCACTCTCCTTAATCATATACTACTACATTTACATCATCTTCTGCCAGTTACAGCATTTGCATGGAAAGTGTTTAATGGTTGGTTTTTCTTTATTTCTCGGCAATTCCAATATCAAGAGAGAGGCGTTGCTTGTTTTACTCAAAGCCTGTCTATGGGCTACAGCTAGGCAGCTTTACCTCTTTCTTCCAGGCCCACATTCTACAAAGGAACCCTATGCTTAAAGCACCTTTTCTTTACTCCATCATACGCATTTATCCATTTTATTCACAAGTAATCTTCCGAGCTTTTGAAAGCGAAATGACAAGTAAAGCTTAAAATGAGAAATCAAACATGTGATTGACATTTCTTGACCAGTGATTACTGAATACTGAGCCATACTGAAATTTTTTGAAAATGATCCTGCAGGCGCAACGGTAAAATTACAGTGCAATAATACCAAGTACCCACTAGAATCCAAGACTACAACGGACAAGAATGGCTACTTCTATCTCCAAGCACCTAAATCCATCACCAACTACGGGGCCCACAAGTGCAAAGTGTTTTTAGTCTCAGCACCGAACACTGCATGCAGCAAGATCACCGATCTTCACGGTGGTCTCACCGGTGGACAGTTGAGGCCGGAGAAGAAATTCGTTGCTAACAAGCTTCCTTTCGTTCTCTACAGTGTTGGCCCTTTTGCCTTCGAGCCCAAGTGCCCACGTTAATACCCTCAAAAACTTTAGTATTACAAGCTAGCCGTCCGCCATTAATGTCTGCAAATCACGCATGTATTCACCAGTTTCATCATAATGCTTTGAATTTCCCCAGTGTGTTTGATCTGTACTGCTCCTTAGTGGCGCTTTGGTTCCATTAATCAGTCTGAGATGTTGATTTGTGTGGGAAATAAATGATATCTTAGAACCTTTCTTCCTTAATTATCTTGGATCTTTGAGATTACATCAATAAATAAAGATTAATTCTTTCTTGATCTAAATTAAAACAAAAGAAAAGCTAACATGGAACCAAAAAATAGAATTGAATACAATGATTAAGGAGAAGGCGGATTGCTTTTAACATGGTTTCATATATAATGTGGTAGGCCTTGTGGCAGACAATCATTTCGACTTTTCTTTCGAATATCAACTTTGCCATGGAATTTACAGTCCCTCAAAGTACATTCATCACTTATTACAGTTATTTGATTTTCCTGTTGTTTTTGCCCCTTAATGATATAACCTTTTCAGGTTTATACATAAATAATATTCTCCTGTCGTTCTTGATTCTGGAGAGCAAATTTATCCATTCTTTTTAGATTGATTAAATCATAGATATGATGATTTATTTCATGGATGAGGTTTCTGGTTCAAGTTCATGATGGTTTACTTAAATTCAAAGAGATATAATTCAATTGATAGAGCTATGCTCTTGCAATTGACTTGCTATTAATTGTTTAATTGAATTGAGAAAATTAATAAATATTTAAAAATTATTTTAATTAAATATTTTTTTAATCATATAATTTTTATATTGAAATTCATATTAAATATCTAAAACAACCTTTATCAATTAATATGATTTTATAAATTTTTATATAAAAATTATATCGTTAAATATAACTAATACGATGAGATTATCTATTTACAATAAAAAAATATATCTAAAAATAAAATAAAACTATCATTTTATAATGTTTTCAAATTAAAAATATCAAGAATCCCTTAAAATTGAAACTCGAGGGTAAATTCATTAATTAAAATTAAGAAATAAATAATTTTGATTGAAAATGATTTTATATCTATTTTTTATTCAAATTATATATAATTATTGACAATATATGGATAGGAAAAAATTATTTTAGTGTCGGCAATACTGTATAAATAAATAAAAGCATTTGTAATTGTCCAAAAATAATAATGATTATGTTGAGATAAGGCTATTATTTTGCATACCTTGTTACCAAAAAGGTGATGCCCTCTCACCCCAGTGGCCTCCACCGTCCGACCTGATGAGCATCGTGAGGGAGGGTAAATTATGGTATTCAGCGGCCTCCTAGACGAGGATCCAGGTCTTGGTGCCCACAAGGAATCCACCCAAAGGGCGTTACTCCCACACTGCGGCTGTCAAGACTCGAACCGTGACTTCTTGGTACCAACACCACATCCGAGTACCAACTGGACTACACCCATGCGGGTATATTTTGCATACCTTTTGTTGGTTGTTTTAATTATAAATCTAATCAAGCATTGATTTTTTTTTATTGAAGGACAAATATATTATTTGAATATCCATAAAATCACCTTTTTATTTATTTATGCAATAACTGAATTTTGGATTGAATATATTCAGAATTTAAATATAATATTTTTTAAAAAAGTAGTACGATTAATCTATTGTGGTCTTGAATTCTTTTAATAAGAGAGATGGATGGTGGACCAAATTGCAAGAAAAAGATAAAAGGCAAATAATCATCATACCATGAAATGATCCTCTTTCTTTCTTTTTTTTTTTTTTTAATAATTAGTTAAACAATATTTTTCTCAAAAAGTAAAGTTTAATTATCGAGCTCGAAATAGGTTAATATGGAATAAGTTTAAGATATTAGAAATATGAAATCATTAAGAAAATCATAAAAAAAATTAAAATATTATCTTTTTTTTTATCGTAAATATTATAATATTATATACAAAAATTAATCAAAAAATTCTTTATTATATATGTTAAAAACAATTTTATATATTCCAATAAAAAAAAAAATTGGATGGCAAGAGTTTGATGCATGCATGAACGTGTAATCTGATCATTGTAAGCACGCGGCTGCCCCATAAAACTTGTTCCTATAATTACTATTTTTCTTTTTTCCCCTTCTTTCTCTCTCTCTCTCTCTCTCTCTCTCTCTCTATATATATATATATGTCTACCAAAATAACGAATTTTTAAAGGTGTTTTTGAAAATAATGATTTTACATTTTTTAGTATTTTTTTTATCATATTAAACTTATATTCTGTTTTATTGAATTTTTAGTTAAATTATTACTAAATTAATTTTAAACTCTGAAATTTTATGATTTTATAAATATTATTATTATTTTTTTTATATACTACTTTATAACCATTCCATGGAGGACATGATATGACCCCTTGAATTGCAGCGAGGGCCAGATGGGTTCATTTTGAGCCATTGGGTTCAAAAGCCCAAAACGAGTCTTGACTCGGCCTGAGTTGTTCGCCTATTCGTATCACCATCATCAAACTCGGTAAATACTTTTTAATTTAATTTTTGATCATTACTATTAACTTAAAATTTCAATTTCGTCCACATTTAATAATTAATTTAAACTTATAGGTCCTAATAATTATCCATTTTCTGAATTTTTGAAGATATGGAGCCCCAAACGTCTAGAAACTTGCTATCGAAAAGACAGAAAAGCCCTCGACATCCATGATATTTTTCTACGTGGGGTCATATATAGGAAATATCCTCCTTAACCACTCCTTTCCCCTTCCTCCCATGCCAATATTCCACCATTTGAATTCTATAAACATGTATTAATAATTAAATAATTTTTTTTCATCTTATATAATTATTCATCACATTAAAAATAAAAATTACTTAAAATTTAAAATTTTAGAATCTTAGTCAGTATTATTATGATGGCAGAAATAGAATAGAGATTTTCTATTTATATTTCAATTTATATAATTTTAGAATGTTATGAATGTAATATTTTAATATCTTATTCTATCGTATTTAATTAAGCTTCTAATATTTTTTTTAAAAGAATGACAATATCTTTATTCTATTTTTTAGTAGGAAAAACATCTCATAATTACCAACTTCCAAAAATACATATATTAATTTTTAATGTATTAAGTCAATTATATTCGATTATAACTTAATCTATGAAATAATTCATATACATCTCATTGATTAAAATTCACTATTCTTTTTATTATTGTAATATAAAAAATCATATTATATTCATAATTCTTAAATTATTATACATAGAATAAATAAATAAATAAATAAATAAATCATATAAATATTGACTTGGGTCCATAAGGTCATGGGTAGAGATATTTTTTCCATTATTAATTATGATAGTAAGGTTGAATCATGCACAAAGTTTTATTACGTAAAAGTGGTCATCTCAAGGGCCCCTTGCCATTACCCGTCCCATACGTTAACCCCTCCAACCTTCAAACACTTGTCTTCTTACCCATCAAATCATACTCCTTATCAGTTTCATCCCAAATTCCATTTTAATTATTTATATTTATTAATAAATTTCATCCAATTAATTTATTAATATCAAATAAACTTTGGAAAAAAAATTATTCAAAATAAAATGTCATTCTTTCTTTTTTTTTAATTATATCATTTTATTTTTATAAAAATATTATAAGATAATTAATTGAATCGAGAAATATTAATATGTATCCACTTATCAAAAATTATAAATTTTTTAAACATTTGATTCAATTTAAAATTGAATTAATTATTTATTTATTTTTATAATTGATTTATAATTGGGTTGGTATATTAATTGCTTTACATTAAAAAAAACACCTCTCATTATGAACTTGCAGCCATCTCCATTGATGATCAACTCAGATAAACATTCATTTAAATTCAATGATATTTGTTTTTTTTTTTTATTTTTGACTGAATTTTTAATTAATTAGAGGTTTGATTTGGTTTCTTCATTGTGGATAAACCTAATAATTCGGTCCACACTATATTAAAGAAAGCTGTGAGCTTAATAAATTATTTCATTAATTATTATTTTTTTCTTATTTAAGGTAATGACCTCTCTTATGTGATATATCATTAGCTTTAACATTAAAATTATAATTTACATCGATATCTATGTATTATATCAATACAAAAATTATGATCAAGCATAATTGTTTAAAATATGCTTTTTTTTATTATTGATTTTAATAAATTTTAAAAAAATGTATGTAGAATTTCAAAAATTAGTTCTGATGGAATCATTTAATTGTAATTACAAGATTGAATTAAGGAGTTGGACATTAGCATCATAAGATAACTTTGATGTTTAAATTAGTAAATTGTAAGAGAATAAAAAAATAATTAATAGTGATATTTAAATTATGTATATAAATTATGAGGAAATGATTATGTGATATCCACAACCAATGAGGGGCAGAAAGTAAATATTAGTAACAGAGAGAGCATAAACAAAGAATGATTATTGATAAGTTTTCAGGCAAAAAAATATATGAATGAATTGAACTTGCACCTAAAGAAGAAGAATCTTGAGACTGTAGATATGAGATTATAATTGAGAATAATTTAAAAGATTTGATAGATACTATCTATATCTATACTGATAAATAAGATGCATTTAGCTTTTTGATGCGACCCTCCTCTAATGCACTCTTAAACCTTATTGTTGTTATGTTGTATTACCATCTATGAATCTTTGTAGATAATTATGCAAGCTTTCCTTTCTTTTTTTGGATATATTTTCATAAAGTTGAAGTTATGGATGAATCTTGAAGTCAAACTTTGGTACAACTTTATAGAGTGTAATATCTATGAAATCCAAGATTGTCATTGTGAGAAAATTGTTCTCGGATAATCTTCCAAGATTTTCAGCCTTGGCACACTTGTGTACCGACAATCTATACCCTTTCCTCTAATTCATTGGGAAGATTTAGATCGGTGGGTTTTATTTTTAAATCAATTAATTTAGTATATTCATTTATTATTAAGTTTGATATATTAATTTAATATATAATTATATTATTTTAATTTTAATTTTAATTTTATGAATTTAATGATATCATTTCATATCAAATATTTCATGATAAATAAAATTAAAATTGTTTATATAAAAAATAAATATATTTAAATATTACAACGCTAAATTTATATATTGTAATACAAAAATAATATAGAAAAAAAATCCTCAAAATCAGCCACCTTTTACTTTGTCCGTTTCACATCATCACAGTACAAGTGGCTTGCTACTATTACCTCTCCTTGCTTCTTCCAATCCCCGCGGTTCTCTTTCTTCCTCCGTTTCTTTACTTTTGCTTGGTGGGTTTGTTCTCAAATTCACTTTTTTGCTTCAAAATATTTGCTTCTGGTTACTAACTTTGATAAAGCTTTAATCTTTGATGGTTTCTTTTTTCTGATCCGTGTATATGTTCTTCAGGTATCTTTTGTTTTGTCTTTTTTCCTGGAAGAGTTCTTTCTTTTTGTTTTCTCCACTTCTTTAGCTTATCCAATATGATCCTTAAAAGTAGCAAAAGAAAATCTTTATCTTGCTTAATTTTTGATGTGGGTTTCTTGTTCTGCTGTTGCCCTTACTCTTGTTGCTTTCAACTTTGATGGTGTATGTTGGTTTGTTTGTTAGTCTTTTATGTTTTTATCTTGTTATGTATGGAATTCCTCTGGAATTTAGTTCTTGTTTGTTTCTCGAAAATTTAAGCTTTCTAGCAAATACTGCTTGTTTTTTGTTTGGTTGACTGATTGCCTGAAGAACAAAGTCTACGGCTTTCGGCTTCTAGAAATTTGAACAGGCTTGTTCTTGCTGAATTATGCTGTTGTATGCTAAAGGAAATCTCAATTCAGCATTTTTTTTATGGTCTTGTTGTTGAAGAGCAAGGGATTCATTGGATTAGATTACAAATTCTTGCTGTCGGTTGGTTGTGGGATGTTTCAAATTTTGACTTTTATAATTTGGCTTTAAGAGCTCGATTGTTGAACCGAGATACAGATGGAAGTGGCACTTTGAGTGGTTCTAATGAAGACTATGATCCGTACTAGAATTCATCCCTATGATTCTCTCTTTCTTGTTTCTGTTTCCTTTCTCTTTGTACGTCTGTAGTTCTGTCTATGTTCTTGAATTTTGCCCGTGTTATACATGTTGGTCTATGGTTTAGTGATTGATCAACATTTCCCCCACAATTGTAGTAAATGGCAGGCCAAAGAGGTTCTCCAATTCCAGTCATGGATACTACCAATTCACTTAAGGATCAAAAAGAAAAACCAAGATTTCTTATTGAGGTGAATTTCTGCAGCATGTTTTGCTTCAGATTCTCAATCTGTTTGAAGTAATTTCTTCGTCCTTCAACCTCAATTCTTGTTTTGTGAAATTTTTGTTGGTCCCAGGTTGCTAACTTAGAGAAACAGTTGTGGGCATTGATCCATATTAAAGGCCTATTGCACTCTGATGTTCATTCTTTGTATCGAAAAGTTTGTTCTAGTTATGAAAAGGCCATCCTTGGTGATCATGAAATTGCAGAACTTCAGGATGTTGAATATTCGTTGTGGAAGCTTCATTATCGACATATTGATGAATTTCGTAAAAGAATAAAGAGAGTTTCCATTAATGAAGAGGCTACAAAGTCTGTGCTACCGAAAGATGCAGTTACTGTAATGGGAAACAAAGACAATCATGCAGAAGGATTCAAATCTTTTCTGTTTGGAGCGACTAGATTTTATCAGAACCTGATTATGAAGACCAAAAAATATTGTGGCCTTTCAGAAGATTTCTCCTTTTGCAGAGCTGGCGGAAGCTCTGGTTCCATTGAACCAGACAAAATGCAGAAATTACAGTTTCTGTGCCATCGTTTCTTAGTTTGTCTTGGGGATCTTGCTAGATATAAAGAACAATACGAAAAGCTTGAGGTACCAAACCAAAACTGGTCGGTTGCTGTTTCACATTACTTAGAAGCTACAAAGATTTGGCCACACAGTGGAAACCCTCAAAATCAGGTAATTTCAGCTTGCTCCAAGACAAGTTTTGTGCTTTGGAAGCTATAATCATGATAGTTAAAAATGTCTGTAACCAAGCATGTTCTTTTTCAGCTGGCAGTGCTGGCTACATACGTTGGTGATGAGTTCCTAGCTTTGTATCACTGCATAAGAAGTTTGGCTGTTAGGGAGCCTTTCCCTGATGCCTGGAATAACCTTATTTTGTTGTTTGAAAAAGTAAGATCCTATTTCATTTTCCCTGTTATTTTAGCAACTTTATCATATATAGATTGATATAATGATTGCTGCTTATTTTATTGCTTTTCCGATTCTTTCTATCGATCTTGCAGAACAGGTCATCTGTTTTACAGTCCTTTTCTAATGAGGCACACTTTGATGTTTTAAATCCTTCTGAAAGTATCCTCCAGATTAACTGTCAATCTTCTAACGATACATCAAATTGCAAAATGATGCAAGGTAGACATGAAGGATCAAAGGGAACACATTTATGGCCTCTTTTCATCAGAATGATAAGCTTCTTCTTAATGAGTTCCAGGTACGAATCCTTCTAGACTTGACTAGTTTATAGACATTTATAATTGTTCTGAAGTTGTTGTCCATCAAATGGTTTTTTTGCTCTTCATTTGTATCTTTCGGAAATTTGAGGGTCAACCAACTTCTAATGTTTCTCCTTTCTGATATGAATCAGTTTGGAGGACTTTCCTTGTACTTTTGCATCGACCTTGAGAGAGCTGGACATATTAATGGCACTGGATGATGCAGAATTAAACGCTGCATTGGAGTCTTATCACCACATGAGTTTAGCAAGAACCGGCCCTTTTAGAACTCTTCAAATTGTATCTGTTTTCATTTTTGTCATTGAGAATCTGATCAATAGCCCTAGAGCAAGAGATTCAAACAACAAGAATGATTCCCAGCAGTTTGAGTTAACACGGGAGGCAATAATGGCTACCTTTATCTTTATGGGACGCCTTGCTAAGAGATGTTTGAAGGCAAATTCCTTGGACACTTGTCCTCTTTTACCAGCTTTACTTGTTTTCTCAGAGTGGTTGGTGAACATTCTTGATCAAGCAGAAACATATGGGTCTGATGAGAAATGTGCGAGTGCTATGCTTTACTTTTTCAGTGCTTTTCTTGAAATTATAAGATGGATGGATAATCGTCAGGGTGAAGTCAAGGTTCCAGAAAGCATTGCCATTTGGGAAGACTATGAGTTGAGGGGCTTTTCACCACTGGCTCGTTTACATGGTCCTTTAGATTTTTCAACTAACTGGGCACATGCAGACAGGTATGAAAATGGAACTCAGAGCCGTTGCCTCAGAATTGTTAATGCTGCGATGAACATTGTGGATAGATCAAATGGTAGGCGCAGGTGGATCTGTTATCTCAAATCTGAAAGAAAAATTTATGTACCTGAGAAGGTGAAGGAGAAAATGGGAGAAGAGTCTGGTAAGTATTCTGGTACAATGGCAGGAGAACCTGAGAAGGTGAAGGACAAACCAAGCAATTCCCCTATGGTTAGCAATTCTGTTGCCTCAGAGGATGAAGAAGTCATTCTCTTCAAGCCTTTGACAAGGCATAATTCTGCACCACTTTACAATACTATAAGGGTTAATGATCAAAAGAAACTTGATGATACAGCAGATCAAACAGTACCTGCGGATGAATGCTTGCGACGTGCCACTTCGCTATTAATAGCACAAAACCAGGCTCAGGGTGAATCTTCGTCGTTCCATTCTGATCTCACCAACTTCAGGCGCAACAAGCCAATGCGACACCAGGATGAGATAGTGAACACAATTTCAGAAGCTTCTTCTATCTCTTCTGGGCCTCCGTCAACCAGCAACTCCATTTCTGCGGGACCACCGTCACTCAATGCATGGGTGGTCGACAGAGGAAGTTCGAGCGGCGATAGAGTGAAACCCAAAAGAGACATGGCCAAAAATAGAATGCCACCCATAGAGGAAACGGTATCCTCATCCTTCGAACATATCTCGATCAAGGATGCTGATAACTCTGACATCAGTTCCAGGCATGAACCTATGAACACGCACAACTCTTCTCTTGCTTACTCACCTCCAGTGCCATCCGCCCCATTCCTGCCTGATAATCCCGTTTTCTTCAATGGCGTTCCATCTGCGCCAGTCTATAATGTATTACAAGTGGGTGGATATTCAAATTGGACAGGTTCTCGTCAGCCGGTTGATTATGTTCCCAGTATTTCAGGTCTCCCAGATGGGCTTCCTACCCGGCCAACTCGCCGAATGACATCTTCTGAGTGGCTACGTCAGTACAGGGAAAATAACAATCTTGATTGGACAAGTCATGAATGGCCAACGAATACATACGCTGCTGTCAACACGGGAAACTTCTATGCTAATGACGTATCCAAGTCTGGGCTTTTTGAACAGTTTGGAGTTCCTTCAGCTGTCAATAACCCACTGATTTATGACCATAACGCGGCATTGCATCCAGGCTTCCCTCCTGCAGGTTATATATATCCTGGGTATCAAAGACCAAGCCCCTACATATGCGGTGCGGCAAACGAGCCGGAGCCACTTTTGCAATATCTCAAGGAAAAGGAGTGGCTAATGCAGCAAGATCCAGCCTTGAGAGGTCCTAGTTTCATGGGAAGTTAGACATTCTCAAATGAACATCAGCCATAAGTGTGAAACTTCTGCACTAGATTTTCTTAATGGGCATATGTACATAATAATATATTATAATATAAGTTAGATAGAAAGAGCTTCAGAAAAATTTCAGCTCTGTATTGGTAATGTATTCATAACACACTATTGATTTTCAATTCCTATTATAATAGCCCTTCCTTCTCTTTTTTCCATAATGTTCATGATCTGTCCAACTATATACTTACGTCTAAATGCAATTTTATATGCTCCGACTGATAAAATGATTAATTATTCATAAATTTTAATTCTTTATTAAAAAAAATATATTGTACTGTTTATTTATCATTTTATATCAAATTAAAAATGGCTTGCCTTTTGCATGGCACTGTCACTTGCTGCTTCGTTGGTCATCATCTTTCAGGTATTATATATCTACCGCCGCCGCCGCCGCCGAGATGAACAAACTACAATCATTTATGACTTAATGTGTCGGTTGAACTGCTTGGGGAAGTATTGATCAATGAGGAGGTCATGGTAATTAATTGGCTTAGACATCTTATTGCTGTGATCTTCTCTGCAGTTTTGGCACAAGACAAGTTGCTAGAATGTATTTTAACCAAAGGTGGCGCCAAGTTTCAAACTTGATGCTTCTCTGGCTGAAACTCCTCACTGGTCAATTGGGTATCCCAAAACCACCTCTCTCCGGCCACTTGTCATCCATCTTCACCCCATTGGCCATTCTCTCCTCCATCTCCTATTCGTCGAAACCAGTCTTTTCCTTTTTCTCTCTCCCCCTCTTTCATGGCCTTTTCTGCGTTTACACCCACCCTTCTGCATTTCTTGACGCGTTTCTGTTACTTTTTCAACACCTGGTTTCTATCTACCGGTAGCAATTTGCACCCCCCATGACCGTCTCTCACCAGATTTTGCACTCAAGGAAATGAAAAACACCCACATCCCTACAGCCACCAACACATACAGAATTCTTTCTGATCACCAATACTCCTCCCCCCCCACCCCACCCCCAAAAGCCCATTGTCACTATTCTGTGGTATCCTTGTGTCCATTTTTGATAATGGAGAACCCTTTTTCACTTTTATCCACTAGCAGTACTACTACCAAAACCACCATTCCCAGCAATGATAGCGAACAAAAAATGGTTGCTTCGCAGAATTCCCAGTTCTCTTGTATCCATACACCGCTGAGCTACTCTTCAACGTCTTCTAACTCATCTACTCAGTCCTTCCATTGTCCACCAGAAGACAACACGCCAACAACAACCACCCAAAGCCCTCCGTTTCTACAAGCATATCCTCAGGATCAGGCTTCCCAGTATACACCATCAGCATTTTCATTGCATCCTTTCTTGTCAAGTCAAAATGGGATTGAAATTCAAAGATCATGGCTTTTGCAGCCAAATGAGTTGTCAGTAGAGCAAGAAAGGAGAGTTCTTGATGCATACAAGACTAAGGTTGCAAGGAATAAGCGAAAACTAGCTCGTCAAAGGAGCATTAACAAGAATTCTTCTTCTGGTTATAATCCAATTCATATGGATACAAGGAGATCGACTTCCACACAAGACAGCCGGAGCACTATCAACAGAGATCTCTACAAATTCCGCACACCAGATGACAAGGTGGGTTTCTGAAAATCATTTTGAATTGGATTCATTAAGGTTCATGTTTCCAATATATCTGGTTCTATATAATCTCCAACTCGTCTTATGTTTTGCTTGCAGAAACTCAGAGTGTTGCTGAAGAAGGAGCTAAAGACCAGTGATGTTGGGTCTCTAGGAAGGATTGTCCTTCCAAAGGTGAAGTTTTTCCTCGATCAAAAAGTGCATTTCTAGGACCAGTAATTTGTTTACAGATTTCGCTTCCTCTCCTTCACCCTTTTCTGTTCTTCTAGAGAGTAAGAAACAAGGTTTCGTATCCAACCGATACGTTTGTTTGATTTGCCTTTATTGAACACTGAGATAAATGTCATTTGGACTGCCCAATATCTATTCCCTTGCTGGCTATATTGCAAGTATTATACGTTATCTGGCAACTGATTCTTAAGTAATTGCATTGGTTTCTTTTACTGTTTTCCAATAAGATATGGTAATCTTATCTTCTTGGATACCCAAAGCTGGTCTTAATTATGTGTCACTTGATGCATGCCAATCCAGAGAGAAGCAGAAGAGAATCTTCCTGTCCTCTCTAGCAAAGAAGGTATCCTAGTAGCAATCAGAGATGTATACACTAAAAAAGAATGGAACTTGAAGTTCAAGTAAGCATCTTTGATTTTGTTTTCTGAAGATGTTTTCTTTTCTATCAGGCTGCTATCTTCTTCAGGATGATGTTTTCTCAATTAATCCCATTTTCTCCATCTGTTAATGGCACAGGTATTGGTCTAATAACAAAAGTAGAATGTATGTTCTAGAAAACACAGGTAAATCAAAGGAAGAAGACAACAAGAAAAGTTGCTGAATCTTTAGTCTCCGACCTTCTTTTCTCAATCTATTGTTATTACCATTCAAAGCTCTTCCATAATGTGCAGGAGATTTTGTAAAGCAAAATAGGCTGGAGATTGGAGATTCTCTTACACTTTACGAGGATGAGAGCAAGAAACTCGTGAGTTTATCTTTGCTTCCTTCTATTACAATTATAGTAATGATAAAGTTTATGTCCGAAACTAAAATTGGATTAGTAACAATTTAGAAAAAAAATATAAAAATAAAAAGGTAGTCTGTTCAGCTATATGACAATGTAACCCTTGACCTTTGCTGACAAATCGTTTGGAAGGATTTGAGACACATGGCCGAATATGTGTTTGTAATTGAACTGCTTTACGTAGAATACTAGGAAGAAAGCATTCAGAACCAGGGTCATGGTTTTATTGCAGGATGTAAAACATGGGAAATTCGTAAGGTAGCACGTAGAATTATGAACTGATCAATTATATTATGGTAATGTATCGGTTTTTATAAAGCGTTTTGATTTGCAATCTGCTGACAACCAAATCTTTCTTCAATGGAGGAAGCAGTATTTCTCCATCACCAAGGTTGAAACACCAGCAGAAGCAGCTGAGACATCATGGAAACACTACTCCTCGACAGATCAAAACTACATATACATAGCTAGAGATGAAGAAGAAGCATCTCTAGCTCTGCTAATAGAACAACTCAAACATAAAGAACAGCAAGAAGTTAACAGCCTTGTGACATTATCTATGGACATTAATGCTCCTTCTTATCGGCACAAAGAGGAAGACAAGATTAATCATGGTCCATTATTCAATAACCTCACTAGCATCAGTATATATCCCCAGTCAGCAGCTGCAGCCATGGCCGTACAACCCTCATCTTCATCACACAGTAGAATTGTAGATGATCATTGTATTGATGACTTCTATACTGGCCTTGATGTTCTTCCTGATGTTAATAGGTATAATTTTTCAGTTTGATCAAAGCATGTATAGTCATGTGTAAGCTTTCCAAGCTATCAAGTTTCAGGGTATACAAGTAAAGGGAACAAATGTTTGTTAAATAGTTGATCTTCAAGCATGTGTGATTTGTTTCTGCTTTCTATTCTGTACCGATCACTGATTATTTATGGGAAGTTTCTCTCTTCTATCGAAAAAGTATAAAAATGTTACTTTGTTCAGAATTCCTGTTCTCAAATTCCTTGCCTAATGAATCAAAAAAACCATTTCTAGAAAAAGACAACACATACATGGATAAAAATGTAGCTAGATCCTCAGTGTTTTGATTATGGAACAAGTCCAGTTGGGTGTTTTAAGTGCATATAAGCATGTAAAACACAGTGAACCTGAACTGCAATTTGTCAATATTAGTTGCCTCTTCTACTCTAAAAGTGTTTATCTTGAGAGGTTAACTTGTGATTCATCAATGAACACTAAAATCAAACTATAACATTAAAAATGAGGCATATTTAATCAACTACGATAGTTTAGTTAACTGTGATGGAGGAAAATAGTTGCTTTTCTTGGAGCAATTATCGTCGTTGGTGACGAACAAGGTCAAGTTGGAGTTTGGCGTTGCTAAAGCCAAGTAAGTTATTGCTGCCTTTTAAAGATCTGCTGTTGATGCTAGAAGGAATATCATTACTGTGTCTGTGACCAAGTATTCGACTTTTCCCCACAGATATGACTCAAGCTCAACTCTGAAAGTTTTGGAATCTTGTTTAAGTTTCAAGTTTAGTGTTTTAGCTTTATTTTGCTGATTCTTTATGTGTTTCTAGGAGTCTGTCAGCTTAACTTTCTTCACCTGGATGGACCTTGAAAGCATCTCTTGCAGAATTTGATGGCAGCTATAGACTCCTTCAGCATCTGAGGTTGACAATGTTCAGAATTGGTGTTAGTGCAAATGCTGTCAGTAGATTTGGTTTCAGTGAGTGGGTGTGCAATGTTTGTTTTGCTTTTTTGAAATGTTTTGTCAAAGGTTTTGGTTCCTGTCATTTCTGAAGGTCATGCTTCAGTCTTTAAGGTTTTTATGTCTCTCCAAAACTGTTACATGACAATCATTCCCTTGCTTAATTTGATCCATTTCAATCTTATCCTGGATCTGGGTGAACGTTTTCTCCTCTTGTGCTGCTGTGGTTGATTAGAGAATACTTCAACTGGAGTGGAGCATCAGTCTTTCTCATAAGAAATAATGAACACTGCAGAAATCAAAGCCCATATTTCCATAATTGATAATTACTGAGTACTTGTATTGTCCATTGCAGACCAATCCAACTGTTTGGGTTGTTGGAGCAGATCTAAGGGAGATTATGGGGCGGCAAAAGTGATGCTGAGACCAACCTCACCAGGTACTAGAGTGATTGCAGGAGGTCCTATGAGGATTGTTCTTGACGTGGCTGGTGTTGAGAATGCTTTTGGTAAAAAATTGGAAGTGGCATTGCCCTTAACAACACCCAGAGCTACTGTTGGAATGTTGCATTGGCATTAAACAAGGTACTTGCAAGTTAAAGGAATAATCTGATAAATTTACTTATTTGGAATGTTATGTTTTTATGCTTGTAAATGCCTCAAGACCACTCATAGACTTGCAAAATGAGGCATTTAATAACCAGATGTATTTGGAACCTGTATGTATCTCTAATTCACAAACCTCCATACTTTAAACATGTTAATGGAGGAATTCACAACAAGCACGGTCTTACTTCCATAACTTGACGCACCGGTCATGACTTGCTGATGCAATCATTTTAGTTTCTGGTGAACCAGCCAGTGCAGAAATTAATCCATTATGTGCTGAAAATGATTGTGTTTTGCTGCCATTCATTGGATTCCACAGCTCAAGGGACTGTGAATTGTAATGTGAAATCAAGCAATTAGATCTTCACCAGAAAGAAACAATTTGTAGAGGATATGATTCAGAGGGTCTTTTACCTGGTAACCACCAATCATCAGGAGCTGTGAATTTCTAGGATGAAAGGCGCATGATTGGAACTTGTTGCCATTTGAATGCAATTCATGTATGCAATTTCCACCTGACGCAAATGACCATATTCGTGCGCTATCTGCACTGACTGATGCAATATACTTGCCACTGATATCCCAACAAATAGAAAGAACTTCCTTGGCATGACCCTGAAAGGAATTGGTACATAAAACTGGAGCAAAGGCTATGGTTTCCGAATGAAATTAAAGGATCTTTTAAGGGTTACCTTCAAGTTGAATTGAATGTGGCTATCATTCTCAATATCAATTATATTGATGCTATTTCCGGAGGCAGTAGCCAGTAACTTGTCACATTGAGGATGGAATCTGACTTGTTTACTGGCTCCCTTCAGTTGCTCCAAAGAAGATTGAAATACGGTCAGTGGCGATGCAATTATCAACATAAAAGCATTTGCTTTTTAGAATGAAGATCGAACCTTGGAGGCTTTTATGCAATCGCCACGGTTGACATCCCATAATCGGATCTCATCATTACTATCGCACGAGCAAAGAAGATCCACCTTTGTTGGGTGGAAATCCAATGATAACACTTGCTCACCATGCCCAAATAGCTTGGACAGTGACTTGCACTGCTGCAATGCACAGAAAACCAACATTCTGTCATTTCATTATAATTTTGATTATGTACAACTTCAAAACTAGTAAATGGAATATAAAAGCACAGAAGAAAACGTATTATAATGGCGCCAGACATCGTGGGATTCTCTGTGATTAGTACGATCCTAATGACAAGATTGGAAGAGAGTGTTGTTAGTATTACCTTGGCTGCATTCCATATGTGCAGTGTTCTATCAAAAGAAGATGTGGCTAGGATGGTTGACGTTGGTTTAAACCCAACATCCGTAATTAAAGAAGAGTGTCCCTCTGATGATTCATTGAACTCGAACGTTTCCATATTCCATATGAAAACCTGTCAACAGAAAAACAAAATATCGACCAAGTTGTCAGAAGTGCTGTAAATTCGACACCAAGCTTGATGGCCTCAGAAATACCTTCTTGTCATGTCCAGCACTGGCTAATAATCTTCCATCAGATGAAAATTGGCAGCACAGTACCTTGCTTTTGCTCGAGTGAAGGCAACCTATCTCTTGAAAAGTAAAGCCTGCAATATGGTCACAGAACTTCCTAAGGAAAAAAATAATTATGTATTCAGTTATCAAATTCATTATGACAGATTAAAAGCAGATTTACTATAAGAAATGTGACATATCTATCCTGTGAGTTATGTAATTTGGGCTTGAAAAACTGTGCTTCAGTCTTGTGAACCACTCTGACATGTGAGCTTAGCAGTATATATACCTTTACCATCAGTTTTGCAGCAGCCTGCTGAAGGATGTTTCAGAGAGCCGAGGGGAGTTCTCTCATTGTCGTCTTTGACATCATCGGTGCATAAAAAGGATTCAATTTCATCAACAGGTTTATCAACTTCAGTATCCTGATGACCCTAGGAAATGCATATTCCACGAAGAATGTGTCGATCAACAGATCAATATGCTTGGAAAAAAGTTTCTAATTGACAGAATAAACTTTTTGTTTTGAGAAAATCCACCATATTGTTATCAAGAAGTCCAACCTACCAAAATTTTCCCTCTAGTTTTTGATAATGACAATCTTCTTCGCTTTCTTCCTTTCTGATCAAAAGCAGGTAAAAGCAGAAGAACATAAATCACTAAGAATGGAAAGCATAGTATTTGCAAGTTAAAAATGCCAAAGAAATTACTGCATTACTATCGAGTTTCCTGTCCTAATCATAAGAATGGCTTGTCATATATAAGAATTAGTTACTTCTGGTAGCTGCCGCTCCGGATGCCCATTTTGACGAACTTGATGCCCTTCGTTTTGCTTCAAATTTAGTCAAGAGAGCAAATAATAACAAATCAGAATAGCTGAAAAACTCCAGAAATACTATCTTATTAGCACGTCAGATTCACATGTACATGACTTTTGTAACTTGAGCTATCCTTTGAAAGAATTTCACTAAATAACAGTTTGTTAGTAGAAGTAACCTGTGCATCATTTCCACCGGGATTAGGCTTGGGAAGAATCAGACGTCGACCAGAAAAACTAGCAGGTGGCACTGAGAGGGGTTGGCCTGGCTGATTTTGTTCCCATTGGTCTGTTAACATGGGAACATGATGGGCTCCGTTTGCTGTCTGAATAAGCAAGTTTGAAAGCCAATAGTCTGATGACAGTTTATTGGCACCTTCATTCACAGATGCAAAGATGAAAAGGCATCAGTTAATCGAAAATCAAATCATGATTTGAATTAATCCTCCTATCTAGTATAGAAGTTCTTGTAAGGATGACAAACCTGCACTATAAGATCTAGTTATGGGGAAAGCGCTCCTTGGTGATCCATGGAGATTAATGTCAGTAGAATTAGCTCCAGAAATGCTGTTGCCATTTCTGTTCTGCTGAACATAAAATTTGATTTAGAACGTCACTAAAAGCTAGCAATTTAGAATTTCTAACCGAGAGATTAAAGTGCTAGGCCATACTGTTACGAACAGCTGACCGTGATTCCTCACATGTTGCTGCAGGTAGCTGAAATACATAACCAGGAGTCAAGAAAAAAAAGCCATGAAACGTGCAATTAAACCGAAACATAATCGTATTCTAAGAAATACCTTGGATATAGGTTTCTGACAGGGTACCTAAGAAGCTGTTGATCATTCATTCTTCCAGGCAAAACAAAAGCAGGAGGCCGACTCAACTTATCATTATAATCAGGGCTGAGAAGGAAATTTCCGGGCGTCCGCTGATTTCTTGCAAATGATGGCATAGCTGGACAGGAATTTTGCTGCACATTCGGTGTCATTTGTCCAGCCTAAACAAAATCAAACAAGAAGAGTTAATATGCACGTCTTAACACGAAATCAGCTATGAAAATCCTTTTCATTCAACAGATTACTACCTGAAGGAAGGAATTTTTCTGTGCCTCCTGATGCTTAAGTAGTTTAGAGGCAAAAATATCATAAAATACCGACCACCATTCTTGTAAAAACCCCTCAAATGAATCAATTGCTGAAAAACAGCAAGCATTATAACAAGAATCAGCAAATACTGCACTATGTTTTTATAGACTAAATGACGTACAAACCTCTTTGTTATGATGGCAGAGAAGAAGAACAAGCAAAACGAACAATAAACTAACAATCAATACCGGTACTTATACGTAATGGATTATTCAGTTCATTTACTCTACTGTTCTTAGGGAAAGATTTATACGTTAAAACCCCCAGAGAAAGAGAGAGCGGTAACAAGCCAGCTACTATATTGGGGGAATTCTTTTATCATTGATCATTAACAGCGAGAATTCAAATCGATGCACACTATTACCAGAAATATAATGAAAGAAGAATAAACAAAACCGACAAGTTCATCCGCATTGGAAAACATAAGAACAATAAGCAGTTCCAGAAACATACCAACAGGAACTTGTGGAACATTTGCTTCTATTCTGAAAACTGCAGCAGTACTATGCAATTTCTTTTTCACCAAATAATCATGCAAGTACAAATCAAGCCTATATGAATTCAAAATCCAAGTCAAAGAGGAGTCCGAAATCAAATATTGTTAATATATATCAATGAACACATATAGAGTCACCAGAAAGAGGAAAAATAAAAGAAAAGCAACAGCACTGACATCTTTCCAGCGTCAAAAGATTGATAATCTTCATCTGATGAAGCCATGAGGTAATTAAACTTGAAAGCACACACAAAAATGCTAGAATCTTAAACGAGCAAAGCTGATCAAAACAACAAAAACAAATGCAGCAGAGGTAAAGAAGCTAATATTACATAAAAGAGGGGAGAAAAAGATGCAAAAAAAAAGTTAAAGAAAAAGGGTACCCAGTTGAAAGCATGAATTAAAGAGTAAAACCCATGAATTGGTATTGAAAATGGAAAAAGGAAAAGAAACGCTTAAAGGTAGAGCAGAGACAGAGGAAAAAGATGATGATGATGGATATATAATACCTGAAGATGACGACTAAGGAAGCAGCAAGTGACAGTGCCATGCAAAAGGCAGGCGAAAATTTAAAACTATAGAATCGGAAAAATTATAAAGAAAAAGAAAAATAAAAATAAAAAACAGACAAAATCTAACAAATTTTTGGCTTCTTCCATAGAAAGAGAGGGAAAAGGCAGCCGACTATGGATTCTCTGCTTTTATTATTTACTTCATTTTCAACTTTTTTCTTTCCCTCTATTAATGTTGACTGGATTTTCATGGATTATATATATATATGAATTAATACAAGTTTTTGATGTGGACCTAAGCGTGCCCAACCCCACATGTAAAGGCCACTTTATGGCATGGATACACTTACCATGTACAAATAAATTGTCACAGTAAGCTTTTCATTTAAACGTTGTTGTACATTTCAAAAAAAGAAAAATACAATAATCATCCATTAAAGTTGTTGTTCATCTCATAAATATGTTCAATGTAAACAAATTTTTAAAAATTATCTTATATTATAGCCTTTATAAAGCTCAATTTGGTTTACATCTTCATCTTGTGATATGTCAGTTTTCATTTACTATCAAGAGTGAAACTAGTAACTCTCAGGGGTGGATCTTGCTGCATTAGTCATTCCTTTTCCTCGAGATACTGCAAAAGTGGCTCCGGCTCGCTTGCCGCTCAGCATATGCAAGGGCTTGGTCTTTGATACCCGTGATGTATGTAACCAGTAGCAGGGAAGCCTGGATGCAACTGTGCGTTATGGTCATAAGTCAGGGGGTTATTGACAGCTGAAGGAACTCCAAACTATTCAAAAAGCCAGACTTGGATACGTCATGAGCCTACAGGTATCCCATGTTCACAGCAGCGTATGTATCTGCTGGCCATGCATGACTTGCCGTCCAATCAAGATTGATTGTTATTTTCCCTGTACTGACGTAGCCATTCTGAAGAAGTCATTCGGCGAGTTGGCGGGGTAGGAAACCCATTCGGAAGACCTGCAATACCGGGAACATAATCTACCGGCTAA
This sequence comes from Dalechampia spathulata, assembly GCA_948192965.1. NCBI lineage: Eukaryota > Viridiplantae > Streptophyta > Magnoliopsida > Malpighiales > Euphorbiaceae > Dalechampia > Dalechampia spathulata. The sequence goes on along the minus strand of CANYBF012596767.1, from coordinate 1,047 downwards.
CGATAACCTGTCCAATTTGAATATCCACCCACTTGTGATACATTATAGAATGGGGCAGATGGAACGCCATTGAAAAAAACGGGATCATCAGGCAGGAATGGGGCGGATGGCACTGGAAGTGAGTAAGCAAGAGAAGAGTTGTGTGTGGTCATAGGTTCATGTCTGGAACTGATGTCAGAGTTATCAGTATCCTTGATAGAGATATGTTCGAAGGATGAGGATAGCGTTTCCTCCATGGATGGCATTCCGTTTTTGTCCATGTCTCTTTTGGCTTTTATTCTGTCATTGCTCGCACTTCCTCTGTCGACCACCCATGCATTGAGTGAGGGTGGTCCCGCAGAAATGGAGTTGCTGGTGGAGGAAGGCCCAGAAGAAAGAGAAGAAGCTTCTGAAATTGGGTTCACCATCTCGTCCTGATGTTGCATTGGCTTGTTGCGCCTGAAGTTGGTGAGATCAGAATGGAACGCTGAAGAATCACCCTGGGCTGGTTTTGTGCTATTAATAGCAAAGTGGCACGTCGCAAGCATTCATCCGCTGGTATTGTTTGATCTGCTGTATCGTCAAGTTTCTTTTGATCATTGGCCCTTACAGTATTGTAAAATGGTGCAGAATTATGTCTAGTCAAAGGCTTGAAGAGAGATGACTTCTTTATCCTCTTAGGCAACAGAATTGCTAACCACAGGGGGAATTGCTTGGTTTCTCCTTCACCTTCTCAGGTACATAAAATTTTCTTTTAGATTGGAGATAACAGATCCACCTGCGCCTACCATTAGATATATCCACAATCTTCATCGCAGCATTAACAATTCGGACGCAACGGCTCTGAGTTCCACTTCCACACCTGTCTGCATGTGCCCAGTTAGTTGAGAAATCTAACGGGCCATGTAAACAAGCCAATGTCGAAAATGTGAGTGGTTTCCCAACTCATTGGGACCACCTTTTATTTTCTTTTAACCACTTTTGTTGACTTGGTGTGTATGAGTGGGTGAGAAAATTAAATAAAAGAGTGAGTGTGTGTGGAGTGTGGTCAGACGAGAGAAAAATTAA